>VZTO01026679.1:0-14974 GCA_013400615.1 Syrrhaptes paradoxus
GTTAAAAGCCTCACAGCACCGTACAAGGGGAGTGTAGCTTTACTGGTTGGTTATCTCTTCAGAAGTTCCTCCTGCTCTAGATAAGGCAGAACATGAAATAGCAGAAGATCAGATGAGTGACAGCTTAAATCGTGCTATGAATACACAACAGAAAGTGACCATTGTGTTGGCCTAGAGACAAACACCATGGTCTCTCGGTTGTCTGAGAATGAAGTGTGCTTCTGCTGCAACCTGGTTCGTATGTTTGTGTCAAGAGGAGATGTCCCATTGCGATATCTCCCATCCACGATGAGCAAACCCCCATCTGTAGCTGTTTCTCTGGATCCTTCTGGATCAAGAAATTAGCTGATGGCATCCACCAAGATATTTCAAGAACAACAATAACCACACCACATCTCTGCTATCGGTACGTTCTTGCCATAGTTTTAAATATCGGCGTTTCCCCAAATAACCCTCTTCCTCCCGCGTTCCTTCAGGAGGGATGACGCACTTGCTTGTGAGGGAGGTGAACTGATGCTCAGGGTCATTCTTGTCTTGCATTAAGGTGATAAACAAAAAGATTTAAGTCTACAGTAAACAGGCTGTATCTTGGTATCAGTGCTCAGATTAGTCATAATTGAAAGACATAAAACTTCATGCACCAGCTGTTGCTTTAGTGCTGGAACAATTGGTTTCTCCAGGCAATTAGCCTGTTGACTTTTGAGTTGAAGGCTTTCACCTGCACAGTGAGACCAGAGGACTCCTCAGGTGGTTTCCTGAATTCCTTTGTATGTGGCCAGCCTCATTAGTGTGGCAACTCTGCCTGGACCCCACCTTATTTCCTAATCTGGTGGGAACTTTGGCACTTGAAAGAAGTGTCTGTTCTGCCAGTGTCTGTATCTGTTGCCTCATGAAGATTTCAGCAGGGTTATGTAAACGTTTGTTATTGTCCTACCATGATGTCTGAAGCCCTGCCTATGAGATTTTGCCTGTGCTTATTTTTGTTAGGAAGTCAGAGTAGTTTACTTCTTGCCCCCGGTCCAGCTCTGCTCTGACGGGAGCAGTTCAAGCACTGATATATTTTCCTGTATTCTCTGGAGGTTCAGAATGAATCTGTCTGGGATGGATGGTTTATTGTCTGCTGAGGAACATGCCCTAGATCAGAACAGCTGGAGGAGATTGTATGTCTGCAGAAGGTGTCTTTGGGACTGTTGTGTGTTTTTTTTTTTGTTTGTGTTTTTTTCCAAGCTAGATAGCTGTGTCATCTTGCTAAATCACTAGCCAAAGGTAAAGTAAGTGAGTTCTGGGGTTTTCCTTCTTGCATATGGAGTTTCTCCCAATGTTTGTCCATAATGTTGCTACAGTCTCAAAACTTCCTTTTGCTGTCCCTCGGTGATGGGTTCAGCTGCAGTTTCCCTCTGCTCCTGGGAATGGGGCTGAGCACTGCAGCTGGTCCCTGGGGTAGGAGTGGTGGGAGATGCCAGTTCCCCCCACCACCGTGTCTGGGTCTGCTGGTGTTGAGGACAGTCTCTACAAGCAATAACATCTTGGGTTGCCATCTGATACCTGAGCAGTCGGAGCTTCCACTCATCTACACAGACATTCTTGTACACTGATATCTTTGTGCAAAATGGTCCTCGGACTAATCCTGGAGGCTGTTGGTTTATTAATCTCCGGATTCCTCTGTTCTTGTAGTTACAGCTTCCCTTCAGATTAGCCATTCTCCTCTTGAAAAGCAGGAAGATATCTGCTGTGAATAGGAGGGTTCAGCCCACTGGCATCACTCCCCAAGATAAGGGAATTAAGGAGTGAGTTTATAATAACCAAACAGCACGGTGATGCCCTGCACGGTGGAGATGAAATGGCCGCTTTGCGTGCTGGAGGCTTGTAGCTGACAGCTTGCACAGCCTGGGGATGCCTTTTAGTTCGAAAGGAAATAAAAATAAACGTCAAAGTCTCTGCAAGCTGTTGTTGTGACTGAATGAGGCACTTTGTCCTCAGAAGTGTTCCCCTGGACTCGTGTGCACGCTGTGAGCTGTCACGGTCCTTGAAGAATCAAACCTGATTGAGCCCCCAGCTCTGTCTGTATCCAGATCTTGTCACTCTGAGATGTGTTGTTGTCTCTGCGCTGGGTGTTTGAAGTAGGTTAATAACTATGTAAGAGATGCTCTGAGCTGCTTTAGGAAGCTGGACTTTATGTAACGGTGCCACGTGTGTCCTTCCTTGAACAACCACCTCCAGACAGACTTGACAGGTGATTTCGAAGCCTTTTACAAGGCTAAAAGGAAAGGGGCACATGGAGGGAAATAACTAACTAGCATCCCTGCTAAAGGGGTTTCCATGTGCTATAGGGGATGCTGAGGAATCCAGCTGTGATGTTGAATCCAGGGATAAATCTGGTGACTCATTTTTTTTTTTTTTGTTCTAATTCTCAAGGAAACACTTGTTTATTCAGCACTGATCTCAAATACAAGAATTCTGTCCAACTTGGATTGTGTAGTCGCTTCTATTTCCCCCTCCCTAGTCCCTTGGTGTAGGGGAGGGTTGGGTTGTTCAGAGCACTGCAGTCTCCTTAAATAATGCGTGCTGGAGGGAGCATGGTTGTATTAAACTTTTACTCTGGCAAGGTGCTCGGTTCTGTACAGTCGAACCTTTTTCCCTCAGCTGGCATATTTCATGGTGAATGATGGTACAGGACAGGATATCAAAACTGGCTCAGCATAGGACAGCTGAGGTGAGATGGGCAGCAAGCTGTTCTGGGGTTGGGTGCAATCCCCCTGTGAACTTGTTCACTCTGATCTTGGAGCACGTGCACAAAGCACTTGAGCAATGGGGTTTAAGGATATTGGCCTGCAGAAAAACAAGGTATTTGAAAGAGGAGTATTTTGATGGACACAGTCACATTCCTGTTACTTTGTGGAAAAAGGATATATCCAGGTTATTGAAGATCTGAGAGTAGATGGATGAGCCCAAGAGACCTGAAATTTTCAAGGACTGCCTGAGGACTCCTGAAGGAAAGACTTGGTGTGCACACAAGTCCATGTAAAACCAGAAACAGCACGTGGCTGAACTCAGAGTCAAACTTTCCCCAATATTGGTGTTACCCTAGTTTCTCAGCTTGCTAGGGCAATATCAGTTTGTGTAAGAAGAAGTGGAAGGGAGCTGGGTGAGGTTCTTCTTAAGACTGGGATAACTTCCTATGATGAGGATGCTAGGATGGGTAGCAGACATTTCTAAGAAACAAGAACGTGAAGGAAGAGCTCTGCAGCTGCCTATGCCGCACAGGAGAAGTGCTCGTGTAGGTGAGCACTTCTGTTCATAAACCTCTGCAGTTGGAGCTTGGTTCTATGCTAAAATAAGACACGGCTGATACAGGGTTTCAGGATTTCTTAAGGAAAAACCTTGTAGAAAAAGCCTGTGGAGGGAGAGCAGTATCCCAACTGCACCCAGTGGTTGGAAAGCCAAGAGATCTTAACTGGATGAGACATACTCTGCAGCTTGATATCACCATGTTCGTAGAGTGTCCTTTTTACCTTTCTGCTAGTGTTATTACCCTTAAATTTATAAGGCAGGTTTTTAAAAGGGGTTTGCTGTGCTCAGCAGTTGTTATAAGGATGATCTTGCAGAACAAGTCGAAGTTGTTTGACATATTTGGGTCTGAGCTGAGACCACTAACAAGCCCTTGGTTTGGCAGAGATGGGGAGAATGATTGTTCAACGTATATTGCTAAAAGCACAGCTGCTTAAAGCACAGTAGGATTATAGAATTGCTAATGAGGACTCTGCCTAGGTTGGGCAGCCAAAACCCCCTCATTTATGAAAGCAATCCCGTTGTAAACAAGCTTTTTAGTCTCAGGAAGTAGACACTAAGTGCTGTGAACTTGCAAATGGTGAAACTGAACTGCAAGGGGTAACGTTTAGGGGTAAACTCCTGTCCTGGACAGGCTTCATTACCTTGCTGCAAGCCATTAATTCAATAAAGTGGTGTAACAGATCCATTTCTGCCTCATTTTCAGATGCTATCATATGCTTTTATTGTACCCTGAATAAGGTATGAAAAACTTTGTGTGGATGGAAAGCTGCCAAGGGCAAGAAAAATAATATAAAAGCACATAAAATTGACCTTCTTAGGAGCGTGGGCTGATGGAAGGGGAAGAAAGAGCAGCTGGGGTCAGAACTGAGGATAAGTTTGCATAATGTGTGCCTCCAGTTGCGTACACTTCCAACATAAACCTCAAAACACTTGACATCATTCTTCCTCTTCAGCTCAAAAGTGAGATTGAATAAACTGAGGAAGCTCGGTCTTTGCAGAAAGAGGCAATTTGTTATTCTTGGTCAGGAGTAGAGATTCTGCTTTGAAGATCAGTATGTTGTTGATTAGAAGCAGGTATAACTGTCTTCCTCCACCAAGTGGTGAAATTCTCAAATACTGTAATTTATCCATTGCAGTTGCATTTTAAGCACAAAATGTCATCATGAGATGTTACCAGGCTTTGTTGGACGCTTCCTTGAAGGAAGCAGATGAGACTGGAATTCTGATTTTCCATCCAGCCTCTACCACGCAATAGTAGAGACTGTTTTGGAACTTGTTCATGTGCCATTGATGTTGAGATGACCTTAGGACTGGAGACATCCTTCATCTGAATGCGCTAGACCTCAGATGGACAGGTACTTAACTGGGTAGCTGCATTTATAACCTTTGCACCCTGCATGGCTCATGTGCAACTGATTTCAGTCCTTTGGTACCATGTAGGCACCCTCCTAGAGCTGGGAATCTCAGGGACCATCTGCATCTATCATGGTAGAATCACCTGTGGTTGACTCTGCAGGAAGATGCGACCATAGCTTCCATCTCTGCTCCAAAACGTAAAGGCAAACTGAATAATAATCATAAGGTTACACAAACATTGAATAAGGCTCAGCAAACACTACTGTTTCGAATTTGTTTCCCTTGAGCATAATGCCCAACACTCAACTTCATGCCAAACTGTTAAAAATTCACAGGCCACAAAAGCACCACTCCAAAGCACAGAATAATGGAACTAATGCTGTATGTTTTATGGTTGAATAATTAAAGACTGACTTACACTCTCTCACTCAGAAAATAAGAAAAACTTGTAGAAGCTAATTCCTGCCTGCTACTGTGAAAGTGTTTCTCAGCGTGCTTCTGGTGTCAGGGTTGTCTATCAGCAGGTTTGTATTTCCAGAGCTGCTGGGCTGACTCTTCTCCTTAAAACAACAGCAAAGGGCTTTTCCAGCTGAGCAGAACTAGATGCAAGAAATATACTTTGACCAATTGAGCTCTTGTGACAAGGAGAATTGGCAGGATGAGAATCCCCCCCATGATAGAAAAAGACGTCTTGCTGCATCTGTCTTGACATTGTCCCTCCTCACAATTCTTTGGTCTTCCCAAGATGCTACTCTGGTCTACTGTCTTCAAACCCAGGTTTTGAATCTCCTTCAGTCACCAATTCTTCTGGCATATCTCCTTTTTCTTCTTTTTCACTGGCTCCTATTAGTTACCTCCTGCTTGCCCCATACCTGTTTCTAATTTTGCTCAACAAAGCCGAAACCCTTGAGTCTTAAATTCTACAGTCTAGGGGTTGTTGAGCATATGCAATTTAGTTGCTTTTTCTCCTCCACTCAAAAGGCTTATAATTTGCCTAGATTTTTTGGCGATGACAAAAATTAAATTTGACACAAAAAAAGCTATCCCCTGCTCATTAAAGTCCCAGTTTTAAATCATGGGTCTAAGGCTTTTTTTAAAAAAAAAAGTCACCAGAAATTGAACAAAACAATGTGTTTATTCCCATGCTGCTTTCTGAGAAGCAGTTGAATTCACATGTTCCAAAAAAACTCTGCCCGAGGCAGACTCGGCTAGCATGCGAACTCCTATCTTGAACAGCCAGGACTCGGTGAATTTATAAGCAACTGAAAACAGTACTGGGAAGGGTTAGGCAGCCTTAATAATATTGTCTAAAGATGCAGTCGTGGAAGGAAGATTATCTCTTTAAAAAAAGTCTCCTTGAAAAAAATAAAAAAAATCAAGTCCTGCTGAATTCCCCTAAGAACACGAAGGATTTAATTCAGACTTGCCACACTCTTGCGCAGACCTCCGCAGACCCCACATAATTCCTGTTTAAATAGCCCAGTGTTCTTGAACCTACCACAATAGCACAAAAGACAAATGGAAGCGATTGTGTGCTTGCGAGTCTATTTTTCTTTAATGGATGCATTTCAGGGGTCATGGGCCATGTGGCCCTCCCTTAGATATACAATCAGACCCTGAAAGAACATTGTCTGCTGGAGAACTTCCTCTGACACACCACCCTGCTGAAACAGCATGACAACAGCCGTGCCTCATTTTTTCTAAGAGCTGCGTTCAGCCAACTTTGTAATTAGGACAATGAGGAATACGTATCTCTAAAGCAGCGTGTCTTTTAATAGTTGATTTATTTTTAAGAATGGGTGTGATTCAACAACTTTTTAAAAAACTTCATCTCCTACTGTCTGTATCTTAAGGAATGAGCCTGGTGTTGACCTAGTGATTCTTGACATGGAAGGCTGGAGTTGGCTGACTTCACTGTTTTGAATGTATTTTTATCAATGTTGTACCAGTGGCTGGGTTCTCAAGACTCGCTCCTTGGCCTCTCTGTTACCGGCAGTCTCGCAGTGTGTTCGTCTGACTTATTCGAGCGAGCGCCTTGCGATGGAGATGTTTCCTGTGAGAGGTTAGTGGCGTGCGTCTAGTGTGACGTTGATGGGCGAGCTCTGCGGTAGCCCGTGCGGATGCATGTGTTGATAGCTCTGTTGCAAGTGTGTTGTGTTCTCCCAGTTTTGGGGGCTGAGTGGGAGAAGAGATGCAGAGTCCTCTGGGGTTTTTGCTGCCTGGCTGCCCAGGTAAGGGGGTATGGTGCATGGCTTGGTGCTTCAGAGTGGGCTTTGAGAGAATGCTCTTGAACTCTTCTTTTTTTTTTTTTTTTTCTGCCTTTGGTTTGGCCATCGTTTGTGTAAGGGTTGTAGCATGTTGGTAGCATGTGCAGGTCAAGCTTCCCACAGGCACAGGAGAATCTTTGCTCTCCCTTAGCCTAGATAGGAAAAGGGGAAGAATGAAGAGAACAGTAGCTTTGATGCTCAACTGATGTCCCCTATACCAGGGGTTCCTCTTCTATTGCTGCTACTTTAATGCCCCATCTATAGTGCATGAGGGACCTCTGCCCAGATCTTCTGTGCTTGGACTTGTTGCCATTGTTTCCTTACTAGGAGGCTCTGACATGAGAGTAATCCTTTCTGTACAACACCTTTAAACTCCTTTTCTTGGGCCTGAATGGTGTTGGCTGATGACGGAAAGCAGGGCATGGTGCTGCCAACAGGACTGGGCGTTGGGTTTTGCAGTAGGGAAGATGAACTGTGGTGGGTGACCTGTGTCTGCTAAAATGATCTTGAGTATTCTACCAGTTTAGCTGCTTCTGTCCCTCTTGAGGGACATACCTAACTGTCCCCCCCCAATGCTTGCTGAAATGTCAGCTGCTTGGGTATGGTAGTCGGGCTATCGTGTACAACTACTAATGTTAAAAGTGAAGCCCTATAACTCCTCCTAAGCACATCAGTGGGTCTTTTGCTTTCTTCAGTACTTTTCAAGCTTCTCATAGGAGCTCCGAGCCTTAAAAGCAGTTGAGTGTTTAATGTGCAACCTGGGCTGAACTTTGAGATGAACAAAGCTGACCACCAGCTTCCCCTCTCCACCCCATTAACTGGTCACTTCAAACTCGAGCTACAGTTGTTGGTGGAAAGTTACATTGCTCTTGGCATCTTGGTGGGCTAGGTTAGCTCCCTGATAAGCCCTTGAAGGGTCTTGCTTGTATTAATGTCCCTCGGTGCTTGGCATGGGCAATCAGCACTGAAAGTGCAGCAGAGCTCCATGGTAACAAGCAATGGGATTATCAAGAAAAATAGCTAGTTCTGTTTGCTAGTGCTTATAAACTAGCCTTGCAGCTGGAGGAGCACATGCCTGGATCAGGTGTGAGCTGGGTTTGAAATGAAGTAGCCCCCAGCACCACTTTGTGGACTTAGAAGAACAAGACTTGAGTTATAACATACTCATGGGCTGGGGATGAGGTCTGCTCTGCAGGGCTCCTCTGGGATGGAGTAAGTCCAGAAAGAGACAGAGAGAGCAGGCTGTGAGCACAGTGATGGGCATCCGTTCCATGTCTGCTCCAGGTGTTGCTGACACCTGTGGTACCAGGGTGACTAGGAAAATGCACTCTTTACTGGTTTGGGTTTCATCATGACCATTTAAGGGGTTGCTGTTAGTGTGGGACAGTGAGCAAGCAGGACAAAGGACCAAGAAATTGTATTTTTTCAAAGCCACGGTAATTTCCACCTCTCACTAGAGAGTGGCAATAGCTGTCAAGTACTGGTGAGATTTCTTTTTATCTTTTCTAACTTTCAAGTGCTACTAAAAGTGCCATCTTGTACTCTGAAGCTAACTGGTTCCTCAGCAGCCCAGATTTGTTTCTTAGTGCCACTGGGTTGCCTAGTTAGAAAGGCTTCAACTTCTGTGCTGGAAGAGTTGAGGATTTCCCTTGCATATAGGTAAACCTCTACCTGAAGCTGAACACCTCCAGGTTGGAAGAGGCTAGTTCTTATCTACTGAAGATGCTGTTCAGTGTTGGATGCTGGCGGCAAGGGAAGCTGTAGGAAGTCATTCGTGTCCTTGGCGGGTCTGATGTGGGGAGTCAGTGTGGCACGTGTGGGACATTTCCATGTTGTAGGGCAAGAAGGTCAAGTATGGGCAAGGAAAGGACTGTTTCTCTGTGCAGAGGTGGGGGGAACAATTTTACACCTTGAATTTCTAGCAGCAGCAACAGAATTTGGCTGCTGATTTTTGCTCTGCATGAATAAAACTATTAAACAGAGAAACAGTTAACCTGAATGGTGGAAAGTGCTGACAAAGCATTAAATACTTGTTTCTGACAGGTTAAAATCTTTGTTGTTGCTCCTGGTAATGAAGTTCTCCTAGGCTGACTGAAGAGCTATGACAAGCCATCGTACTGCTCCCCACTGCATTTTGTTTAAATGGATGTGTGACTCCCATCTGGATAATTAGGGGATGAAAACTCTACAGATAACATATCTCTCCTGGAAAGGCACTTGGAAGAGACACCCTTTCTTTATGAGAAATTTAAAGGGTTTTCCTTGCTGAATTATCTTTGCTTTTTTAAAAAATGTCTTTATTTCTTTTTTTTTTTAATACTTCATGGTGGCACTTAAATAACACTTAGTGCACACTTGGTGCATTTGAGATACCAAGTTCTGCTATAAATATTAGGAAAGAAAGCTGCTTGCTACTGGCACAAAATCAATGTGATGCTTTTGTATTTGAGTCATTTATGGTGTAAAACAAAAGATGTGGGTCTGGTGGACAGTTATGTAGCCCAAGTGTGGCACATATCTAGTAAGGAGACCAATCAAGACAGGCACAGGAAGCTTGAAATGATGAGCACTAACTCTGAGGTATATTTCTATTAACATGACTATTTTTTGAGTAATTTTCAGCTATAGCTCTTGTCTCGGTCTTTTGTGCGGACATATTAAACTGCACGGTGTACCACAGACTGAGAAATGTACCCCAGGGAAGGCATGTATCTGCACTGTGATGGGGATTTTTTTCCCCAAGCAGATAAGGGTTTATAACCAGAATTGCCCTAATAGAAAGATATGTTTAGCTGTATGAGGACGTTATCTGTTTTGGTCATGTTGATTTTAAATAAGCGAAAACCTTTTTCTTAAAGTCTCCTTTGGCAGATGGGGAAAGTAGATTTCTTTAAATACCAACTTTTTTTAGTGTAACTGGCATCCTTGTCAGTTCATAGCACTGTAGAACAGTTTGGGTTGGAAGGGACCTTTAAGATAAAGTCCCACCCCCTGCCATGGGCAGGGACACCTCCCACTAGCCCAGGTTGCCCAAAGCCTCATCCAGCCTGGCCTTGAACCCTTCCAGGGATGGGGCATCCACAGCTTCTCTGGGCATCATACTCAACTCTGAAAACAAAGCAGTTGAATGCTGAGCCTCTTAGGAAAGCCTAATTGCTTAGAAATTGGAGTAGTTTTGCTTTTACCTTCAGAAGGCAGTAGGTGACAGCTTTGTTGCAAATTAATCAGTCTGTACACAGAACATCAAGAAACTCAACACCTTGGTCCTGCCATGCCTTGACTAGATGCTCTTAATGCACTTGGTATCATGCATGTCATTGATGCCATGTATTTAACATTAAACAGAATCTCTTTAGAGGATTGGGGTCTGTGCAACATAATTATTTCCCCATGAGGCAGAAAGGATGGTGTCCCTTAGCAAAATGTGTTTGCAAAACCTCTGCTGAGATCCTAAAGCTTGGTCTGGGAGGTGGGTGACTTTGTCCCCGGTCAAATTCCAGTTGAATTCTGCCTGCTGGCAAGCTGTGGGGTCTCTGGTCTAGTAGGGTTGTTATCCTATGACCTATGAAGAGTTAGGTGGACCCTGATGTGCTGGTGCTGGCTCATTGCCTTCTGCCAAAACTGGTGGAAGGTGTGACGTGGGTACTGTGTGCAGCAGGGCAAGGATGCCTGGAAGAGAAGAGGTCTGCGTGTGTAACTGACCCTGACTCCAAGTTCACATGCAGATAAAAATTAACTGGAGAGCATTCAAATGTCATGAATGCACCATGGTCACTTGGTCTCTCCAGCTTTGCAGATGAGAGAATGTGAGAATGACATGTTTCTGGAGGAGTCTGAAAGGATAGACCGCTTTGATATTTAAATACGCATCCGGGGAGGCGGGTAGTTGTGTGTCTTGGAGAAGAATGCAAGTTTATTTACTCGCTTGGATGATTGCTTGACCACCACTCGTAGTGTGAAATATGAATTTGGAAAGCAGCTGAGAGAATGGCTCCAGTGACGGCAGGCAGATGTGGGGTGGGGCATGCTGCCTCCCATGCCTGGTTAATGAGCTCGGGTTTAAAGGTTGGATATAGAAATACAACCATGCATGCACGTCTTCTGTAACCCTTACATGGCCTTTGGCTGTTGGATTCTTACTTGATTACAGCTTTTGTTGTACAGAGCGTGCTTGTGTGAAAGAATTGAGGAGAACGTTGAAAATAGTGTTCTGGGGAGCAGCACTGGGAGTTGGGACTTGCTTTTCCCTTCGGACTGGCTTTCAAGGCTTTTGAAGCCTTAGCTTTTGCTTCAGTATATAAAAGCAAAGAGTATTTCTTTTACCTCCACAGGGTCGGAAGGATCAACCTTGTCCCCAGGCTGGTAAGGCATCCAGCAGCTCTTCATGCAGAGTTATTTCTGCAATGGGGTGACAGGGTCTGATCTACCTGGCACAGGGCTGGATGACCACATGGAAGGACAGGGTGAAATAAATCTGTAGCAGAACTTCAGATAAGACATATTGTATACATGCAGTTTTAACTGCATCTGGAGTCCAACTAAGAGCCAATCTGGCACTGGCAGCTTAAAAACGAATCTATGGTAGAATTTTTTTGTATGCTGTCTCTTACTATGAGTAAATTCAACTGGTCTGCTCTGTCCAAGCACTGGCAAAAGCAAAGCAAGAGAGAAAAAAAAGTCAACACCCACCCTATTTTGCTTGAAAGCCTTTTACAAAATAATGCTGCATGGTAGACTGAACTATTTACAAGTCCACTGTCACTGCAGATAAGAGTGGGTGGGAAGAAAAAAGCATCTTGAGTACCTCTGATATCTTTTTGACTTGTGCACAACCTGTGGACAATCCAGAGCACTCAGCTGCAGGTCCATGGATGCCCTCAATGTAGAAAGGTCAATAATATCCACCAGCTGGTCTGATTGCCCAGAATCACCTCTGTCCTTGCCTGTAGATCCCCCCATAAGGGTGGGTTGAGAAGTCTGAAGGTAAAACCATTCTAGTTGCTCTAGTCACTTGTATCTGGGGTAACAATGCTTCTAAAATTAGGAAATAAGTTTGCTCTTGAGGTGACTTACTAGGGTACTGTGATGTTAGTAAATTTTGTGTTAAATGACCTTGAAGAGTGCCTTTGTTAGTGGAGAAGTATGAGGCAGTTGGCATTTAAAACAACATTCTAATACCTGCTTATATTACCAGGCATTATCTTTAATATAAGAGCACTGGTACCATCTGAGCACTTAAAATTAAATTTTACTGAAGGCTCCCCCTGGGGTAAGGCCATGTATCTGTTACATAGCACTAAAATAACCTCTCCTAGGTATCTGAAATTCCCTGTGGGTAGCTGAGCCTTTGGCTCACGCTGTGGGTTGTTGCAACGAGAACCTGCTGACCAAAACCAGCCTGACCCCCTTAAATCAACTCTTCCCTCAATGTCATCAGCTATTTGGGGTTCTCCTCGAAAGAATACACACAGCCTTCTGGTCCCTCATCTTTTGGGGGAAGCTGACTTGTGCACCATGGGTGCTGTGATGTGGACCAGGGATCTTCTCCGTTCTCCACTTGCACATCTGTAGCAGTGCTGGTGTGGCTTTAGGATGCTCTGTGAGCACTCCTTGCCTGCAAGATCACAGAGGATAACGGTGTTAAAGATGACTTTTCTGTAACGGGGCATCACCTTTGCAGAGTACAAGAGGGGTGAGCTGTCTGTGGTTGCACATCTTGCATGAGTCTTCAGTTAACTCATGTGCCCGGACTTCATAGCCTAAAGCATTCCTTCCATCTTCTCTGGCGGTGGGGTTTCTTTCAATCTAAATGAGTTTTGAGATGAAATGCAAAACAACCCTTTGAAATGAAAGCTTCTTAAGCTTAAAACGCTACAAAAGTCTTGTTGGATTGCAAGATAGGTCTGTGTCTGCAAAACCCCCAAAGGAGTCTCCCATGTGAGTAATTTCTGCCTATTAAAAAAGTCTAAAATTAACCCCTGGGATAAACACCCCATGTAACAATTGGAGAATGAATTTATCTTTTTCTGAGGCACTGAGCGTTTAATCCCTACCAGCTCCCTCCCTTGAGACAGAGCTTGGCAAATTAGAGCAGATCTGAGAGTCTTTTGAACTTGGGCTCCAGCAACTCTTTTCTGGCTAAACGTCCAGTTTCACATCTGACAAACTTTTAGCTCAAAGTGTGTGAAAACAAATTCAGAACTGATCTATCCACGAGCCAAAAGGGCAGGAGTTCAGGCCCACTTCAGAAGGTTTTTAGTCGAGCAATCCTGCTTATGGGTTTGGCCAAATCATACCGCAAGCCTGTAGGCTAAGGTGGTGGTGGAGAGGCGGCATGAGAAGTGGGCTGTGATAATGATGTGTGAGGTTGGCGAGGTTGCAAGGGCTAAATCATGTGTGTAATCTCACAGGAGACTTTGCTATGAAACAACAGATGTCATAACAAGGCCAAGAGGAACGCTAGCCAAAACCGAGCGGAGCAGACCATACGTACCTATTCTGGACTTCATTTTGTTGGCTTACAAAAGCATTGTTGTCGCACGGTGGTTGGGGTTCCTCCTCGTGCTGTCCTTGGCTCTTCTGGGTGTACAAACGTGATGTCCCCAGAAAAGCCTCTGACACTCCAAGGCACTCATGCTGGGAGATGTCAGCTCTCTCAAATGTTCTTTTAGGAAAAAGAGCAGAACTCTGCAATTAAACTCAGTCAAATTCAAGATGTGCAGAACAGGAATCCTATGGTGCGGGACATGCTGTGCTGTGTATTCTGCTGGGGTTTCCTTTCTTATTAAATGACTTAACAGAAGGAAGTCATAACCCACTCAGTGTTCCCTCTTTTGTCTGGAAGAGTTAACTTTGCAGTACAAAACAATCTGGCACAGCAGAATGACTGCGCTGAGTGCAGTGTAGAAATCCATTTGCTAAATGGTGGCTTTCTCGGTGGTTTTGCAGAGTGCCTCTCGCTAAAGAGAAACTCTTATGCTACTGTGGGGGTCTTTTAGATGTAGCAAAGTCCATTTTGACAATTTCAAGATGTTTATAGTGTGTGACCTTGTTACAGACTGCTTTAAAGCACATCTACCTGCTGTAATGACCTCAGTCACCAGCATGGTTTGGTCACCCCGGGGGCACGGGTGTGCGTGCCAGGATGGAGTGGGCAGGGGGAGCTGGGTGGGAAACAATTGTCACTAACAAAGTGAGGGAGCACAATAGACTTCACATCGGTTCCTACCTCTAGACAAAACACTTGAGTTGTCTAAGAGCCTTCTGGTTTCCCTTGGAGACCTTGCCAAGAGGAAAATAACCAGACAGCTTCCCTGGCTCCAGCTAGAGAAGAAGTGAAACAATGCAGAGATAGATGAGACCCATCCAGAGACAAGGCTATAACCAGGAGTCAAGAAAGGTCTTGGCAGCCCTGGTGTCCCTTGCTCTGGAGGAGATGAGGAGAGGCCCACATGATGTCTCCAAGGTCAACTAGCGCTGTGATGCTGGGTTAAAGACTAGAGAAACTGGGGGAAATCTGGAGAGAAATTTTAATTTAAAGATGAACTAGCTGTAGATGCCTTTCTGCAAAGCACTTATGTCTACACCTGCTTAGACATCTTTGAATCTAGGAAGCATTTGGACATTGGTCAGACTTCTGTTTGGGTTTTTTTAGCATCTTAGTCTGTTACAGTGTATTGGGTTTGCATGGCAAGGTTTTGGTAGTGGGGGGGCTGCAGGGGTGGCTTTTCTGAGAAGCTCCTGGAAGCTTCCCCTGTGTCTGACGATGCTAATGCCACCTGGCTCAAAAATGGACCCGTTGCTGGACGGGGCTGAGCCCATCAGCCATGGTGGTAGCTCCTCGGGGATAACATCCTTAAGAAGAGGGGGGGAAATCCCAGCAGCACAGAGAGGAGTGAGAATGTGAGAGCTACAGTCCTGCAGACACCAAAATCAGTGGAGGAGGAGGGGAGGAGATGCTCCCGGTGCTGGAGCAGAAATTCCCCTGCAGTCCATGGTGAAGAGCATGGTGAAGCAGCTGAGCCCCTGCAGCCATGCAGGGTGATGGTGGAGCAGAGATC
>VZTO01026680.1:0-26886 GCA_013400615.1 Syrrhaptes paradoxus
TGATGTTTCCCTTTGCGTCAGATTATTGAATAAGAACTTCAGCTTTTATTTCAGCCCACCTAACTTTCTCAGGAAAAGTTAAGTATTTGTTTACATTTATTGATTTTAAGATACTTTTGTGTTTTCTAATGGCATAGTTCTCAAAATAACATGGAATAATTAACACTACTGATATGACATGCAACAACAGTCTCTACATCAAGCCTATCTATGCGAGTTCACTCTGAGTAGGAATATCATCAATCTTTCAGGAACTAAGTGTATATTAAGGATCTTCAGAAAATTTTTTGTATAATCATCTTTCAAAAGCAGTCCAAAGGTTAACTACTCACTTACTTTTCAGGGACAGAAACACATTCATTTCCATTAATATAATCACAACCTACAGAAGACTACTCAAAAAAATCACACCTTTATTATACAATACAAAATCCAACAACAACAAACCGCAATATTTAGATTGCACTACACTGCTGGAATTGTCTGTTTAACCCAAAAATAAAAAGATAAATTTATCTTTCTTCAATTCTTTTTGTTTTAGCTATGCAACTCCATCCTACATGCCAGTCTGTATGTGTTGTATCATGAAACACCATGGATGTAAATTAGGAGGAGACAGTAACTTTCTTGTTTTAACCATCCCACTTCTAAGCTTTTTGGTATTCCTTGCTCTTTGTAGCACTTCATAAAATTCTCTGGTTAAGCCATATGTTGAGTTTAATAAAAGTCATTACTCATGTTAATGCACTGGGAAACAGACACTCAAGCAGAGACCAAAACCTTGTGTTAAATCAAAAATGGAATTAAAGATTAGGCTTCCTAATTTCAAATCTATGGTCCTAATTCTGTAGTTCACAATAAGCTCCACTTCTTGCAAAATCACTTGAGTCAATGCTAAAAAAACTCATCTGACATGCTTTGTGTCTCATAAAAACAAGATAAACTTATCATGGGTCCTAAATAAGAGAATTAACAATGAATTTAAAATGGGTAATTGAGTTTAAGACTCATAACACTCTTCATATTTTAGTTGTCTTGAGAAAAATACAGTGGCAATACTCATTTCTATAGAAGGAATGAGCTGAATAGGTCTTTAAAAGTTCTACACACATATTGTTAAAATAACCAAACACTCCCTTGGTTCCTTTGTAGAATAATTTCACACAAGCAAGAGGACAGTCCACATCTTCCACTGTTTTACAAACCCCGTTATCCTTGCACAGACGCTAAAAAGCCTCAACCTTCATTTTTTAAGACCAAAGCTACACATTAAAAATAGTCTTTAACTGTTTCCTTCTCAGTTTACATTTTTTCTCATTTATACTTCAGCACTCTAAAAACAAAAAAAAAGTTGGAGAATATACAGTTCACTAAATCATTATATTTCTCCTCAGGCTCCAACACTGATCAACCATAACACAAAATATCCAAAACTAGATATCCATTTTTGACTCAACCCACACATATTTTATTAAATCCTTTACAACATTATAAAGCTAATATATCTGACTAAAGACAGATTTGCTCCCTCTACACAACTGGATGGTGAAAGGTGTCAGTTCAGCAACTGGAAGGACAGAGCATGCAGCTGGGCATACTGTTTAAGGTTAACACAGTCCTTCATAATGTTACGAAAAAATACTTCAGTTATTTTTCTAAGTGAGAGATAGGGCCCTGAAAAGGGTCTTGGAAATCTCAGTAGAAAACAAACAAACAAAACAGAAAAACCTTTTTGGCTAATTAAGTGCTGGAGTACACCCAAGCTAAGAGTAATATAATAGATGGATCGATGGTATACTTTGGACCTATCAATAACAGGACCCCTTAGAAATTCTGCCAAATTTCACTCACTAGTTTCTCAGCATATCAATCATTCCCCTCGTTGCTTGGGGTTTAAAATGTTGATAAATGGCAGAAGGTTGCTAGCTTATTCTATATCCCCCCTCAACTGTAGAGCAAAATGCTTTTTGTTTCATCTTCTCCTCCAACAGAAAGAGTGAATGTAGATTTTGCCTGTTTGCCATATTAGACTCAACTACCTGACTCAGGTGGTGCCCTTGGAGGTGAATGGGTATTTTTTAAAAGTGAGAGGAAGAGAGAGGGGAAAAAAAAGAGAAGTGAAAATGCAAAAGTAAACGAGAGAGGACTCTTCTTTGCAAATGAGTGTGTCATTGCATGAATTCTAAGTTAGCAGCTTGGATGTTTTCTTAAGATATATAGATACCTAAATCAAAACTTAATTTTTCAGATACCAAATTTGGATCTAATTGATCTATGCATCATATGACTAGAGACACGGCTGAAGGATGAACTAACAAGTTTGGAATTTATTTTGAAAAATCTTTGCTTATTAGCCAAGAACAGAAACCGGAACAGAGACAGATTTAACACACCTGCAGATCAGGGTGATGCATGCAATCAGTGAATCTATTCCAATTCACAGAGTGCATTGGCTCAGTTCAAGTTATTGCTTCTTTACTCTCTGTTCTGATATCATTTTTTCTTCCCCCCTGTCTAAAGCTCTGGAATGGTCAAACCACAGCAACTTATCCAAGCTTTGAACAAAGTCCAAAATCATTATTGATCAAAAGATTCTTATAACACTTAATACATCTTCAATAATGTAGCAATGGAGAAACATTATTTTCCAGTGTAGTATTTTATTGGATAGATCAAGTGTAGAAACCCAAAGTGAAAGAGTAGCACTTCGGCTAAATGCTATATGTATGATCACAGGATTTATTTTTAAAAAGACCTTTCCTATTAGTCATCCTTTGTTCTGCAAAATCAGAAACATCTGCCCTCCTACACAGATGTGTCAAAGCTAGCTAAAGCAGCAGGATAATGATTTTTAGGCACTTTTGAAATTATTGCAAATTAATGGAAGATACTATTTACTCAATATTTTGGAAATATCATAAATACTTATTCAGAATAAAAAGAATTTTAGTTTATCCTAAACTATTTTTTTTGTGGGGAGGAGAAGGAGATGAAACTGATTTAATTTTATCATCTAGATTTTTATCTGAGCATTCCTAATTTTCGTGGTCTATGACTAACCAGCTAAAATAAGCTATATTTTGGGTAGAAATAAAGAAATACTCCTCAGGCTGAATTAATCTTTAATGAGTAAGATCCTTAGCATAGCTCACACAAATGAATAGAATTAGATTGATTTACACACCATATCTGACCAGAGACTCCGAGATGGTGACTCTGAATCAGCACAGGTAAATTTACAGTGGTGTGAAACATACACTTAAGGAGAAAGTGATGGCTATTCCGTCTGGCTGAATGGGTCTCTCTAATAAAGCTGTTTTTTCAGTATTAGTTTCATGTTTCCTTCTCACTGCAGGTTGTGCACTATGTTTCTTTCCAAATATTGGATGAACTGCTGGAATTTGATCAGATGCTTGATGTATTTGCTGGTCCAGCAAAATAAGTTGAATATAAGCACAGAACTCTCTTTTGCTTTACAATTTCATTGCCAAAGGTACTTCAAATAGAAAGTGTAGCTTGCTATCTATTTAGCTTTGATTTCTTTCTTTGGGGTTGGACTGATTTTTTTCTGCCTGACTGGAAAGGGATGCCTGGAGGCATACTTCTAAAACCAGAGAATATGTACATTATAGTAAAGCACTTAAGTACATAGCAAGCAAGAACCTTCCAGGTGCAGAGAAAAGAGCATAGTAGGAAGTAGCTATAAGCAGATCTTATAGGATTATTTTTATTTCTACAGCATTCGGTGTTAAAGATTGTCCTCCTGGCAGTTTGCCAGAGGGCATGTTAGGATGATGTGTTCTCAAAAGAAACCTAAAAAAATAAAAGGCCTGCTTCACAACAACAATTTTATTTGGTAGAGGTGATTTGAAATATCTGTATGTGAGACACTTGGTTTCAGGATAAGAAAGAAATGCTATCAATCACAATGCATGCATGATTCCAGATAGGTCCCCAAAGCCAGAAGGCATTGCCAGGAGCATTCTCGGTCTTTCATTTCTGGCTTTTCTATGAGTAGGACATAGTCGGGGATGTGATTCACATGCAAAGAAAATGTGATTCTACAGTAACTGAGACCAAAGCAAGAGTCAACCCTCCTTATAGCAAACCATGCTTATTTTATTTGCCAGATGCATGAAACTCATGTTTGGAAGCCTCCAGAGATACAGAAAAGTGCTTAATTTGCTTTCTTAAAAGAGAACATGTTGATATGAACTACTACTTACCAGCTCCCAAGGAAAACTTTCTCTTTCACAATAGCAAAGGTGACATATTAGTGGTAGATTCCACTTTCTATATCAAATTTAGGAAAGACACTACACTTACGTTAGACAAAAGATCAACACTACTGAAAGACTTAGTCCAGTTGTATGTACGCAAACAGTCAATGTTCCCACTTTATTTTCACTGGGTATGCCTTTAGCTACAATACCTTTGTACTTTCATAATGCATAAAACTGAAGTAGATAAAGTGTCTACAGAGGTTACAGTATTCATTTCAGGAAAGCAAAAGTAATAGGCAATTCAGGGAACGTTATTTTGGACAAACGCTATTGAACAAATGAAATTACAGTATGTAACCAGCTAAGGACAATTACCAAGTATTATGTTTTATTCATGCAATTTACTGATGTCTTTGACCAGTTTGACATTATGAAGATTGAGTCAGTCAGAATTTATAGACAACAAGCAGAGTCAATGACAACTTGCCTCATTAAGAAGAAATGTTGGATCACTAAAGAAATATATTTAGTCATTTGCCTGTCAAATCCTGTTTTTAAAAAATGCCATGAGCTGATTTCTCCCCTCGAGTGTATGGGCTCAACATTTATTGTTGCCCTCCTGTCTTCCACCCCTGGCTAGAATTAGCAGCATGATGGAAATACCAGCTACTGTCCTCCCTCTGTATGAAGCCATGACGATCTCAAGAATATGCAACCACATGCACGCACACAGCGTCTTCGCTGAACTAAAACATCACACCCTGATAGAGAAATCCACTGAAGTTCGGTGTTTGAAATTAAGCACCCTGAGCAGCTTCCCTTATACCCATCATTATGGAGAGACTTTCAGGTCAAGGAAGCAATCAGGGAATCAGATATTTTAGATATAAAAAAGTCAGAGAAGAGCCATCACCCCTTGAATATATTTGGGGATATTGCATGGAATCCATTTTAAGTTAAAACAAAGTTGTCAGGATAATTGTGATTTATATATCAAATAGCTTATTTGTAAGAACTACAAAAACTAAGATCACCTTCTCTCATTCCTTTCATACTTTCCTAACTCCCTAAAACATGGGGGTTTTGATACCAGGGGAGAATTTTATAACATCCAGAATTATGAGATAGTATCAGTTCAGTGCATGCCTTATATTAGAAAACATTACATTTATCATGAAAAAAAAACAGTTGCCAACACAAGTATCTCCAGATCTTGAAATAAGATAAAGCTAGAAACAAGAGATGATAGGTCAAATACACTGACTAAAAATAAAGCAAGCTTCTGCAGAGTAATGAAAACAATACTGTAGTTGTCTGTGAAATGTGCTGTATTGTAACACCTCATCTGATAAATTAATCTTTGCACTTCAGCTCCAGCTTAAATGGGAGATAAAGAAAGCAACACGATACACGAACATACAACAGCACATTTTGTCTGCCCACAGGGACAGCTTTTTATAGAATCAGGCTTCGTTATCCTTCACAACTGTAATAAGTGACATTTAAAGGCATCTGCAGCATATAACTAATATACATATAGATTTATGTCTGTGTGTATATATAGATACACCCTGTGTGTGCTTATAAGTAATGAGCTGTAATAATCAAGTACGTATCAGCACACAGAATATTTCAATGGTTAAGAAACCCTCTTATAGTCAACAATCAAATTAGCAATGTGGATAATTTTAATAGTCACACTACTTTAGAACAAGCCTTTACCATCTGTTCTGCCCCCTAATTACAAATGCAACAAGAATATAATTCTCAACTGCACCATTAAAAAGACATAAGGAATTTAATGTATATCTCTGCTCCCCTTTAACATAGCATGCATCTGTTATGTTTTCCTCTTGCTTTGTAGATCCCCCCAAAAAAAGCTGAAGGAAAACTTCTTTCTCATAATAGATAAAATTATCTCTATTTGCATTTTTCCATAAGAGGCATTATTCATGTAAGATTACTGAACATATGTGGAATGCATCTGAATGCCTGTCCTCTATAAGCTATTCTTTTATATGCACTTATAGAAAACCATAAACAACGCCTCTAGGTATCTGGACCTATCAATAGGCAAAGTGCTCTTAGATCTTCATGAATCAAGAGCAATTGAATAGGTAAATCTGGGCCAGCTTCCATTTAGTCTAATAAAATAAGGTGCTGAATGTCTTTAACTGCTTCAAGAGAATTAATTGATTCAACAGAATGAAAGGTAAAAGAAAATGCCTAGTTTTGAAAATTATCTGAAGACACAGGAAATACATGGATGTCTAATTTACATTAAAAAACCCCAAAAACCAACAAACAAACCCCAATCCCACCAGAAGTGTACTTCTGCTAGTCCTTAACTACTTATCACACCTAGGGATCTCATATGTCTTAGGCTGTCAAGAACTGTAAGACTGACCTTCAGTAAAAGATGCACCTAAAAATCATCAAGTTAAATTTAAGACATCACCATGTGTATTTACCCAATTTAGGCTCTACCACCTGTAACGCACTACTGCACTTACTAATCAATTTGAAATTAGCTCAGCTATGGCCCCTGCTATCACACTTTTGACTGTGGGACAGATACATTTTTGAATGTGGAATATGTGCTCCAAAATCGCTATGGTGAGTTTTAAACATGTTCTCCATGAAAATGTGTAATGTACTGGAAACTCCATTTTGCAGATCACAGAACATGTAACAAGACAACTCTTCCTTGCAATTGAAGTCTTCCTTGGAAAAAGGGATACAATCCAAGTATGGTAAAGCATAAAGGTTTTTCCAAGCTTCCCCCTTTATTTGAAGATGCTATGTTTTAAAACTCATGAAATACTTACAGTAAAATAAACAATTCAAAATAAACACGCAACTTGTATTTTATATAGTGTATCAGACGGAAAAAGTTGAAAACTCAAGCACACAATACAAGGAATTCTAAAGATAATGTTCCTACAGCAACTCACCCACATCACAAATTCTGAATTTTTATTATGTTCCTCTACAATATAAACAGTAATTTAATAAGGAAGAGATTTAACAAGGAAAGCAGGAGGAAAGAAACCAGTGCAGATACAAAGTCACCGAGTTACAACTGGTATAGCCCTCTAAATTACAGTTTAATTCTTAAAAAGGACATTGTGGAAATTCAGAGATTTTGAGATAAATTGTTCAGTTGACACGTTCTAGTAATGTTGGCTGATTTTGCCCTTAAATGTCAATCATGATTCCACTGGAACACAATATCAAGCTGGGTTCCCTTATTTTTCCTCTCTTTTATCTGTTTTTCATTCCTTCACACTACACAGTAGCGAAGCCCATGGAACAGGGAATACCTTCAGTTAATTGTGTGTGTGCTTTGGGGAAAAAAAACTTATCACTGCCTTTGTAGAAATTAATAACTAATTTTATTAGAGGATAAGTATACCACTCTACTCCTTTTAAACATATTTCATTAAATAAGAAGATGATCAGGCTTAAGCTTCTGCATCTATTCTATGGAGTTTCACTTTTTCTCCTTAATGTTTTATTGAGAATTTTATCATGTGAAACAAGCTAAATAATAATTTAATATCAATATTGAATTCATAACAATCTGGAGAATCTTTTTTTAGCTGTTCTTCTACAGTAGAAGTAGTTTGCACTATATGCAACTTTATAGGACATTGAAACAGATATTTCTGATAAAATTTTAAAAGGAACTGCAATACAGAGCATACAGATCTGTTCTGAAAATTTGGCTGCTTAACTAGATGCCTAAAAGTAAAGCCAAAGACTTTTGAAAAACTAATCTCAGTTCTCGGTGCACAATCCTTACAGAATTTTATCTTTTGTTCTTCAAGTTAGCCTACTTCTCTCTTGGGTTTATGATACAGTAGAAATAGCACATCTGCAGATATGTCCACAGAGGGACATGCTTTTTTGGTCTGTCTTAATAGCTGTGGTCACCTGTGGCTCTTCCTCCTTCTAGTCTGCAGTCAAGAACACACGACCAACCTGTCCAGTATCTAACCTTTTCCTGGAAGGCTGAGCGTGGAAGCTTCAAATGCTCAAGTCCACCCCATTGTGCCTATGCACTGCCATGTAAGGTCCCTCCTCAGCCTTTCCATTGAACAGGACACAAAGCCCAAAAGAATTAAACATACATTTCTTCCACCTCAAAGGAGGAAGACAACTTTTTTTTTTTTACCTCCATCCCCAAATCTATCTTATTTGAAAATAGATTGAGCTAATACAGATGTAGTAAATAAAGTAGTAACGAGGCAAAAAGCACAGGACACACATCAGCACTCAATAACCAGCTGTCCCCAGTTTTTGGATCCCCTCATTGAACTGAATAACATCACCAAAAGGAAATAGCGATTGTGGATGTACTGAGAGCTAGGTCCATAATTTACCTAGTGAAAGCAGCCTATAGTATGCAACTCCACAGAGACAAAACAGAATAATTCTCCAGGTCTCTGGTGAAATCTGTTTCCTTGTAAACCTTATGTGTTAAAATGTTTTATTTTAATACAGTCAGAAAAAAACAAAACAAAACAAAGCACACCTAGATTAAACAAAAACTCACAAAGCTTAGACATTACAGGAAAACCAAAATACCAGCAGGTGTTCCTCCTCACTTTGTATTCCAGCCCAGTAAAATAAACTACCACACTCCATGGGAGAAAGTGTGAGTCATTGAACATTGTAAATTTTCCTAATGTATCACAGCTACAGAAACACCTGTGCTAAACACAGTAACTTTGTGCTAATCCTCTGAATATTTCAACAGCCCTCCAGTGTTTTCTTTCCTTACCAGCATGCTGGGGTGGGCAGTGTTTTTCTTTCTCTCCCTCTCCACGCACTTCCAACACTTCCAGGTTTGAGCTCAGCTGGGGTGCCTGACCATGCCTGGCCCCTGCAAATCTTCTGTCCAGAAGCCTCCCCAGCCATGTGAGCCAGCCTGCTCAGAGGACAAGCCTTTAACGCCAGACAAGCCAGGCTAAAACATCCTTCTCAAGGCCAATGTGAGCACTTTGCTGCTTCTGCTTCAGTCCAGCCAAACAAAGGGCTATCGTACCTTTTTTCTGTTGCCCTTTTCTTTCACCATGTAAAAAAAGGCATTAAAACTTGACTGGGCAGCACCCTGTTCTTTAAAATGTCTGTTTCTGAAACATATCCAGCAATATTCTCATGCCATCTCTTGTGCTGATAAAGGCCAAAGAAGGAAAGCAGGCAGAGGATGATGGCACCCAACACTGCTCAAGAGCACCAAGTGAATCACAGGGAAAAAACGGTTCAAAAACCCAGGGCATGATGCCTGACTGGCGTTCCTGGAGAGCAGCCATCCCTGGCCCTGTGCTGGTCCAGTCCTGCTGGCCAGAACTGCTTCACCCGCACAGGCCAGTCCCCCTGCCTGGGGGTTCTTCTGGGGCTACCTGTGAAGTGGGGAGTCATGGAGGTGGTCCCAGGGAAGCCTTCAGAGCCTTCCAGAGCACCAAGCCCCACAGCTCACCCTCCACCCATCCACCCACCCAGCACAGGCCTGGGGCAGGGAGGAGAGTGACTGAACCTCAGCCGTGTATCACCATCCTTTCCAGGGACTAAGGCAGCCCAGCACTGCTGTGTGGGGGTCTGAGGAGGGAGAGACCCCTTTTGGGCCCAGGCAGCCTCCCCAGTTCATCTGCCATCAACTAAATCGTCTCTTTGATAACAAGCAGAGGGGGGTTGCCATTACAGATCATTTAAATCTAATACTTGGGATTTAAGGAAGTTTCTATGTCTAGAGATTAGGGCAAGCTTTGACACTGAAGGGCAGAGGCCCAGCTCCTGGGCTGCAGGCCCAGCTTGGCCGGACGGTGCCACACCGTGACACTGCACCAGCTCCTCGCCTCACAACCACTGCTCATCCAGGCTAAGGAACGGCAGAGCCAATAACCCTCACAGCCTGCCTCATCCGAGGGAGGCACAGTGGGGAGGGAGGAATTAAAAGGACACACAAATCAAGGATTGTAATGCTGCTGTTTGTAAATAGATTACACGCAGCTAAACTGCAGTTTATTGCACCACTGGCAGGGTTAGTGCTGAGAACGAGCTGGGGAGCCTACAGCTTGCAAAGTCTTGTTTAAGTTTCACCGTTTACATGTCAGCTCTCTTCTAAATTCAGGCTTTACATCACAGAAAGATACGGTTTACATCAGTCAAAAAAACCCAAACCAATACAAAACATTGTTCGACACTTGCAGAATCAGTTACCACTCATCCTCAGGAAGGTTTAATTAAAGACCCGCAGCACCACTGCCCTTCCCGCCCGCTGCAGTGCTTGTGACCAGCTCCCCGCTTTGCTCCAGCACCCACGCAAGCCCAACCGTGTACACTGAGCACCAGGAGATTTCTGACCTGCAAGGTTCATGGCACAAATGTAAATCAAGAAACTATCTTAAAAATTTTTAAGTGAAAAAATAAAATCATATGGATCACACAATCTAGTATCCACTTCCAATAATATTTTTCAGTTAATTTTTGAATAAAGTGGGTCACTTTGAAAACATCAATACAATTAGCAGTGTTAAGATTAAAAATTCCACACTGAAAAATGTTTTTCTTTATGAAAAATGGATAAATTTTAATTATAGTAAGCACTATATAGATATTAAATGGTATTTTTTGACAGTGATCTGAGAGAGATGTCCAGAGCTATCAAGAGTAGAGATGAAATGGATAAGCCACAAATGTCCCTTTTATAATTGTGAACTGTGTACCCCACTTTTTCGTTACTAAATTGTCTATAAGGTAACTGAGTATAACTAGAATGTAAATCTTACCTTATCAATTAAATATGCTCCTCCTTCACACACAAAACATTATTTTGTGGCAAAAATATTCCTGTTGCTTTCTATAAAATACTCCTCCATAAAACCCAACTAGACAGGTATTGATCATATAAAGCAAATAATATTAAAGGAAGGGAGCAGGATTTCTGGGCTAAGCACAGAAATGCTATAGCTAGAACTAATAACCACATGATTCTACGCCAGCATTTTCAGAAGTATCTGTATGATTTTTGAGCTTACCAGTACTGCATTTCAAAGGTCTGAAATTACTCTTAGCTCTCCACAAACACTTGGGGATTGGTCTAAGTTTTATAAAACTGGTTTTGTCAACTTATTCTCCAGTGGGAGCATCCCACACTCCAGAGAGGTGTTCTTCCTCCCTGTGTGAAGTGAGGCAGGTAACACAGAAGCATTTGAGAGCAGCCCACACTGGAATAATTTCTTGTGCGGTGTTAAGACCCTCTCTTGCAAGACAGAAGAGGGTGGTCCACATTTCCTTCAGCAGAGTTGAAAATTCAGAATCTCTACAATTGCACTCATCCCATTTTCTCAATTTATAAAGAGAAACTGACTCCTACTGTCATGTTTTGACAGACATAGAAAGCAGCTACTATACTGAGAGTGGGTTCTGATTAAATAATTCTTTTATTTTCCATTGTAACTCTTACCAAGGCAGAGGGAACCTTTTGAAAGATGTAATATGTGCCATAAATTAGGAAAAAAATCCATTTTAACCTCTACTGTAGTTGATATTTTACAAGGCACCATGAGGTTACTCCAGAGTATTCTTTATTCCGAGTGGAAGTCAACTATGTCCCAAAACCAGAGATTAAATCTGAAATCACCCATAGATATTTAATTATTCTGCTTCACCATCTCCTTTCTATTCTTATCATATCAGCAGCAAAAAAAAATTACTTGTTAATGGCAAGACCAGTAGAGAACTCAGCCTTCCACTGTCATCACTGGCTTGATCTAACCTTCTATCAATTCAGTGAAATCCCCAGTTAAAGTTCACGTTTCTATCCTTATCTTCCACCCTACCCAGATTCTTGAAGTAAGTCTTGCAGGCAGTCTAGGATGCTTCCTTTTCTCTCTCCTTTTCTTAGAGATTGACACAGCTAATGGGCTCATCAGAAAACCATTGCACTGAGTGTAAATATTCCTACTCTGTATGCAGTTCCAGCAAAAGGCAGCCTGTTACAGATATATAGTTTACTCAGTCGAGCTACTGGAATTCCTCAAGAATTTGGTGCACTTTTATAACAGGACATACACAAGTGTCCCTTTGTATGCCTGATAGCCTTATAGAGTCCCAGAAACTAGATTCTCTTTCCTTTTAGTCTTCACACAACAAAACAATGTGGCAGATACTCTCCTAACCTTCTTGACAGGTATGTGGTTCCGAAACCTGGTTTTGCCTTACTCAACCCCCAAGTCCTTGGCAAAGAATCGTTTCTTTTTTTATCCACCAAACCATTTATTTCCCTTTGTACTACTGCTTCAGAAAATATGTATACTGTATAAAAAATTACTGGAGAAAATTAGGTATTCTCTTGTTCAAAATCACATATTGTAAGCCCATATCTGGGTGTAGCAGTACAGGTCAACCATTATGTAGCACCTTATTAATGAAGTCTTCTGAGATTAATTTCTTTATATGGAAAAGAGGAAACTCAAATTCTTCTGTTTCTGGAAGATTCTGGTGCTTCAGTAGCTGTTCTGAAACAACAATCCGTATTTAAAGACCTCTTTCAAAGGGCTGAACTTTAGAATTGGAGTCCTTAGCTTCGTGTTTCAGACCACAAGGTAAGAGTGGCAACTAATCAATCATGCCATTGCCATTTGCAAGGACTTTGCTTTCTAAGATAATTAGAGTTCTTTCAGGAGTTGTCCAAAGGTATTGACAAATGAGATCAATAAATCTACTGCTACTGTTGATTCAGATCTGACTCACAACTTCATTTGCTAAGGTTATACATGGATCAACTAGAATCAGAAAAAATATGACACACTCCGGCTGTTGTCTTATCAAAACCTGTCAAGTTTAAGTATGATACCAATAATCTCTTATGTCATTTAGCTTGAATTAACTATTGTGAAAAAGTAGAAAAACAAAGGAATTACTATATTGAGTCAGACTAGATTTTGTTTAATCTCATGTCCTCTCTCCATGAATACTTTATACTAGATGCTTCAGCAAGACACCCAAGAACCTAGGATGACCAACAGTGAAACCTTAGGATACTGCTTTATAACCTCTTCAGTAGCACACAGAAACACATTTGGTAAATGGACTGGAGGCCATGCAGGATAGTGATTGACAAACATTTTTTAAAAATTGAGCCATTTTTTATGACACCTTTTTATGAATTACCTGATGATCAATATTTCACTCTTAAAAGTATTGCCAAGCATCCTGAGTCTGAAGTCTAAAAATATAGGATTTTTCCTTTTCTTGACCTTCTAGATATGTCTGCTATAATTTAGTTTTATATGCTTTTATAACCTTGAACAATTTTCTTGCCTTTCCCAGACAAACTTCATTTATTTTCCTTTGCATTGCTACATTATGTAGCCCTTCAATGCAATATGGAATATGAAAAACTTTTTTTTACTATCTTTGTAATATCTTTAGGGTACTACTACAATGAAAATAGCGTATTTTTTGTGAGTAATACATATTGACCAAATCAGTAGTAAATTTGTTGGAAACACATTAAATTTGTAGGGCTCCAACTTTTGTAGCTGATGTGTTTTTCTAAGAAAAGGTAGAAAACAAAATGTTAAACAAAGCTCCATTCTTATGTAGACTTGTGCCACAGTCCTAACACTGAGAGACTGTATTTAAGATCTTGATAGATTTAAAACATCAAGGTAACTTAGGACCTCAGACTATAACCACCTTCCACAATACCATTGGGAGAACGATGCTGAAGCGAGTGGAAGCCCAGCATCCACAGCATGTCAGCTTCAACAAGATTGTTGCAAGACAGGTAGGATCTTTGTAGGATCTTGCAGACATCTTTCCCTAGAATGGGTCCTTCCTCTGCATGTGGAATAAAATTCATCCCTATTTTTGTCACTTCTCTCTCAGATGATCACAATGAATGGAAACACCTACATTCATTCTCATTTTTAAAACAGCATACTGGTGCATGTGAATATTGTTAGCATTCATCCATCTATCCAGCACATATGCCATCACCACTAAATTGCACAGTGGTGGTATCTTGCTACTCACACAGAGACCTTTGAGAACATCTGAAACACCACTGAACTGGTTTCAAGGTCAACTGTATGCCACTAGATAAATAAATCAGCCCAATCACTCAGCATCACAGTTATCCACATGTAGAGCTCACAGGACAGCTTATTGCACACTCTGTGACACAGAAAACATTTTTCACCTTTGGCACTTAACTCACAGATTCTCTAATATCTTGTAATTGAGTAACTGAAGCTGACAACTGTGTATTTGTATTTCAGTTCATGCAAGTGTTCACAGATTGAACCTGATTTTCCTCCAACCTACACCAGAGTTCACTAAGGATACCAGTGTGACCACCCCCAGCTACACCTGCATGGAAATCTACTAGAGGAGACCCTGAGAGCATAAGCAGGATATTGCTCATCTTTATTAGAGAACTTTTCTCAAGTTACCTACTTTCTTTGGCAGTCTAATGGCTGTATGTATATTCCCTATATATATATGCAGAGAGATATTAATTTCCACAAGCTGTTCTATGTCAGCACACTTTGCCTCCATACAGACTGGAATCAAGGGTGTTGTTGCATGTAACTGATGGGAAATCTTATGCAGCTGCCCACGTGGAACAACATGCTCTTGTTGTCAAGGCAGTGACATGAAAAAGTATAATGGAACTGTGTACAGCATAACTGTTGAAAGAAAGCTAAGAAAATCTAAATATATCATGGCAGTAAGTTCTATTCTTAAGATAATATGGGCAAATAGTTAAATTAAATAAAGCCCAGTTCTTTGCTTAAAAGAATTATGGGTACTACTCTATGTATACCATACAAAGTATCATTTTTCCATGCTTTATTTTTGTTTAAGAAACTTGTATTTTGGCTATGGAAGGCGTATTTATTTATTATTCTTTACGGGTATTTTTCTGAACCACCTTAAAAGAAAGTCCAAGACTTATATAACTTATGTAAATTTTATGTCCCCACTTAAACATGGAAATACTTTTGTGGCAATAACACACAGTGGGGCATTTTAGTGACACTATTCCACTTCTTTTTTTCAGTCCTTAATGTAAAAACTCTGAGTATTTCTTTACTTTACGGAGATGTTGATGTGTTGTCCTGGTAATGACAGCAAAACTATACAACCCTTTGCACCGATTCGGCCATACACCCCCGATGCAGCAAATTAAACAGGCTGTATTTCCAACAACTGTGATTATCACATAAATGAGTCTAAAATCTGTGATATGATATCTTTCAAGTTGTCAATACCAGTGCCAAAAATCTGTCTGGATTTAAATTGCATATCACATATTTAAAGTGTAATCTACATAGCATGTGTAAACCAGAAAACATCTATGATACCTCGATTCTTCCCTGGGGAAAGGCACAAAAATTTTACCATGGTAAAAAGAAACTGCAGGTGGCCATGTGTTGAACATTAGATTTCCAGGGCTGGAAAAGCTAAATCCACATTCCAGAATGCACTGAGAATCAATATACATATTAAAATTTTTAGAGAGAACTGTTACATTCCCATTCTCAATGGATGTGTTAGTTGAACTTGTGACTTTAAGTACCCTTCTGGTAAAAACATTGTTTTGTAATTTGAAAGCACTGCAGACGTGGCACATGTTGTTGATGTTAAGGCTGGCACTTCTAATATGTAGTACCCCTGTTTTATAAAAACTGTCCTGTCACAGAAGTTCTTTATTTTTGAATACTCCTTATATATCACAGTAAATTGTAAATTTAAAACAAGTAAATTAAAACAAGTAATACGAATGGACCTGTGTGTGCACAGACACTTGCAGAATTAGGGTGTATATTTATTCTCTCCATTTTACTACTCACGGTGAGATTTGCATCATGCTAAAGCATGTTACGAGCGTTTTGTTCAGCAAAAAGAGGCACAAATTTTAGCACATTAAATACTGATGTGAGGATTAATGGAAAATTATTTCTGTGTTCTTGTGTTTCTCCCTTTGATTCTCTGGTCCTACTGAGTATTTTAACAGCAGATGCTATGATCATCAAGTATTCATTTATTGGAAAATTCATGAGTTTTGAAACAACATTATTGCTTTGTAATACTAACACTGAGCGTCAGCATCACTAGTTCATTATTTCTCCTCAATTTAAAATGCAACATTATTTTATTTGAATTCCAACACAAATTCCAAAGCTTAAATTTTAGATATCTTACACCTGTCAAAAGTTAATTCATAGATATGTTCTAATTCTACCTGTTTATGAATTTTTCACACATTTTTTTCATCTTTGTGTTGCATAGTGATAATGGATTTTTGAGACATTTTAAATGCTTGAATATGCACAAAGTGAGTAGGGGGGGCAGTTTAATGTGGTTCATTTACAGCAACTACAGTAAAAAAGAACACAAATGAATCATGGAGTCACAGCAAAATAAGGCATATCATTTAGTGGAAATGATGCACTCATACCAACAGAGATTATTATAATTATACCATAACTTAAAACATCTTCTATGTACATAACACTTGCCACTATTGTGTCCTACAAATCATTAATCACATTAAGATTTCTGACAAGATAAAAAAACCCGGTTATATGAAGCATATGAAAATGAATTAATTTTAATATGCTGGGTTTCCATTTTATGATTCTATTTCAAACATACCCTAAGAACCATTTGAATTCATCCACAGCCAGTTTTCTGGCATACAACATAAGTTTGATTTTTCTCAATTCTATACATGCATTGTATATGCACGATGTAGTATAATTGCATAACATTAAGACTTTTGAATGGAACATATCAGGTAATGATTTACAAATTGGATCAAACCAGAAAAACTTCTGTGTTGGTGACCTTAGTCATGTTACTATTCAAGTTTCATAATCCAACTGTGGTTCCATTTTCAGTTCTAGGCTTACTATAACAAATCAGAATGGTCTGTCCTAAAAAAACCCCACCTCCTCAGGTTGAACATATGTAAAAAATTTCTTCCTACTACCTAACCTAAATCTAACCTCTTTGAGCTTAAAACCGTTACCCCTTATCCTATCATTCCACTCCCTGATCAAGAGTCCCTCCCCATCTCTCCTGTAGCCCCCTTTCAGTACCACCAGGCTGCTATAAGGTCTCCCCGGAGTCTCCTCTTGTCCAGGCTGAACAACCCCAACTCTTGCAGCCTATCTTCGTATGATATTCTATTACATTAAGAGACTTCCTGATATAATCAGCAAACAGACAACAAAGATTGATTAATCAATAAGTGGGCATGGCCTTATTACAGTGAACAAATTAGACAACTCAGGATATATTGCTTTATAGGCAAGATTTCTTCTTTACAAATATTCTCCATAATTGATTGTAGTGACCTTTTGGCAATACTGAAAAACATCCTCAATTAATAGGCTACTTTTGCAAAACAGATCACAGCGGGGAGAACTATGTGGCTTGCACAGTAAGACTTGAGAGAAAAGGAAGAAAAGGTTTTTTAAACCTGCTCAGTGGGAAGCAGATGAGAGCTTTACTTTCTAAAACTGGACTTGTTTAATAAAAGCAATGTAAAGACAACTTAGCATTGATACAGTATTTCAAGAGCCATATCAGCAGCTGAGTTCTAATCTATTGTTTCCTCTGTTGTAGGAGTACCTAGGACTCAATGACAACTTATGAATGATTGTTAAATGCAGATCAAAAGTCCTTTTTTAACAAACACACTAACTCAGACTCTTTGTTAATAATGCTCGCTACAGATGAAAAACAATTATACAGAGCAAGTGAGAATAGAAATAAGAACGTATTGCAATAATGGCTTAAAATCTCACATATGGCCCAGGGACAAACAACAAAACTGCTTTTATGCTCTGCTCTAGTCTTGTTTAGTGGAGGAGACAGCCAAGTACTGCATTTAAAAATGATTTCACCAGCAACTACACTTAAGTCTGCAAAAAACTCACTAATCACATTAATAGACCACCTGTTTCTAAGCTTTCTAGTTACTCTTCCAAACGTCAACTTTCAGATTACAAAAATGTTCAGAATGAGTTTAAAAAATGCACAAAGACAAACATACCAGTTTCAAGCCAAGCCTTGGCAGGGGAGTGCCTGAAGTGACTTGCTTGCAGAAAATTGATACAAAAGTGTTCATGTTTTACTTGGTACAGCTTTTCATGGAAACGGTAGTGTTGAAGCTTGATTTCAAAGTCTAAATCTGGGGGGCCGGGGAGGGGGGGGGGAGAAAAAGATTGGAAGCAGAAAATTAAAAAAATAGGATTTTTGGTCAAGTGAGAAGTATGCAAATAAAGATACTTTAAAGATTCCCCCTGCTTTGGTCTGGGAAAGGGGAAAAGAAAAAATAGCAGGATTAGTGGTCTAGTTTTCTGCAAATAGGTATAATATTCATCTTCTGAATACCATTTCTAGGAAAGAAATGCATCTTCTCCCTCTCCCCCCCAGTACATTTTTCCTCTTTATTTAAAGGGTCAGACTCTTCCTGCACTGTTAGCACTGGACAAGATGAATTTTAGCGTGTGGAAAAGTTTTTGTAATTGCCATTTTTTTAACTTAAGCTAACTAAAAGAAACAGCATTTTTCCATGAAGTTGGAGTAAGGAATGATCACCTCCTTGGGAGAAGTTGTCCGCTAACCCAGGAGATTTCAAATAAATTTGCAGACCAGTTAAAGACAAACATCTCAAATCTTGTCTTTCTTCTTCCCAAGACAATACTCCATCCCACATGCAACCCAGATGAGCCTTGTGGTACCAAGCTAGCTTCAGCTGAATGTATTTATTTTCTCTCTAAGACTAGTAAATATATACAACAAAAAAGTTCAATCCATTTCAGAGGGAAGGAAATAAGGCTTACCCACCCCACCCAGCAAGCCTTATATTGATGGCCTAATGTGGAGCTGTTTTTATTAGTTTAGAGGCTATAAACATTTCAGTGTCCAATGTCCTGAAGAAGAGTATGTCTGCAAACTTTTTTTTTCCCTTTTTATAAATGAAAGCTAATTAGACTTGATTTTAGTCCTTTCTTTTGTGAGATTCAAGTCCGCTGGCTTTGTGCTGTAGCTTCTGGCTATACTGTGATCAAGTGTCACAAAAATACCATAAAGTCCAGAAGTTGCTAATTTGAGCAACTTTCCTGTTTCCTGCCCACCCTCCACCACCACTACCCTTTCCACCTCAGTTCAAGAATTTATAGAGCCATTTAAAAAGGAGAATTGGGATTAGTCACGATTCCATTACAAGAATTGATTGAAACCTTAAAACAAATTTTCAGGCACAGCATTTGCAAAAACTGTCCTTAAAAACAACAAAAAAAGTTTGTCCAAATCTATTGCAATATGACCCACTCCATTCTGTATATTACTAGAGAACAATTCTTACAGGGCACTGGTAGAAGGCAAAATAATGCAAAATATGTAGTTACAGAATCTATGACATGCTGCTCTGTCAGCCCTTGTCACTTTTCATAGACATATCTGAGATCCATTTAGAAGCTAGGTGTTAACATGAAACAAGTATTTTCACCATTTCTTTTCTCTCTCCCATCCACCACAGGATTGCTGAGCAGACACTCTGAGCCAGGCTTATGCATCTGTACCATCTATCACTTTCTAGAGCTGACACACCAAATCCATTGTCTCTTTCCTTTGCTACGAACAGTCAACTGGGCAACAAACTAAGGAGCAAAGATGCATTACATCCTACAAAGGTGGCTGAAAGTTTTTCCAGAATCAAGCCAATGGTGCAGAGAAGCAATGCCTAAAATTTCATACAGTTTTATACAATTCAAGGGAACCCTCAGATGCAAGCTAGTGCAGCACAGTGACTGTTACAGGCTACAGTGTGTACTGTAGAGAGGAAAATAGCAAGCCCTATAATTTGGTTTAATAGTATAACCCTCTAAATTTGTGGATAATTGTCAGTGTACACATAATCCACGCCCCAGTTTTAACACATCAGCACCAAGTGAGCTAATCTTCTATTCAACACAACCACCCATGCGAACTGGCACACATCAGAGCTCTCTAGAAGCACAGACGTCCACATCTTCCTCTCCTAGACAAACACAGAAACCTTTTACTAAATACATACTACTTGTAATAATTCTAGTCAAGTTATTCACTGAAAAAGCACCAGTTATATTCAATTATCTTGAATACACTCAATTACCTTGCTGGAGGAACTGCCAGCTCACACGAGGGTGGCTACCATGGCATGGGCAGCCACCCCCCACTCCACCCTCTGCACTCTCTGCCCTGGTATCTGAGCATCTAACGACATTACATGAATTCTACAGAGACTCTAAACGTAGACTTGGTGAAACAATGGACATCAGGCAGATTCATAATCGTTACCAGCAAAAGTCGAAGTAAAGATGTGAATTGAACTTTTAATCCTCAGGGAAATAGTTTCTTACTAGTAATTTATTATTATTATACCTGGAGAGTAAATTTAACTAGCTACAGCTTAAATTGCAGAAAAATACATATAATATCTTAATAGATCACACTTCATATATATAGTGTCTGGTGTGATAAATAAAGGTTCCCTCTTCAAGACTAGTTCTAAAAAGCATTTAAACCCACCTAAAGAAGTTACTTGAACATGACCTCCCAAAGTTTTAATCAATTTTTCAACAGAGCTTGCCTGATCCAAGATAATACAGCGTTACAATTATCTGTCTTGCTTTATTGGTTATGTTCCTTCAAGGTGAAAAGTCTGGATGGTTTTTGCAAGGCCAGCATTCTCACTGCCAGCTCATGTGCACTGTGAATGCATAGGTCACCATGCCTGCGTTTACATCTGCAAAGACAGGAAAAGCCACCTCGGTGACTGCTATACAAAAAAATATTTTTAACAGCTGCTGGTGAGCAGCTTTTGAGTTTCTTTAAGGAAATCAGGAAGACCTGTGGGCAAGTAACCGCATGATAAAGGCAGTCTCTAGGATGAGAGTGACGGAAAGATGGCTTCTCTGCTCTGAGAAACACAGTCCTCTGCCACATGCCAAAAACACACTGACTCCTGCATCTGGGTAGGCATCTGCTCCTGGCTTTTTTTAAATGGAGATTTCAAGTCCAAAGTCCAGCCCGAATCCAGAACACTTCATTGCCATTTTTACATGGTTGTAAACTTTTTAATTGCTTTTGATGCCTCGTTCGAACAAAGCAATCCCCAGTTGTAGACAATTAAAAACCTCCTTAAAAGTGGGGGTTTATCCAAGATTAAATGTCTCTCATTCAGACATTTCCTTCCAGAACCACATGCCAAAGCATTCACTCAGTTCTGACTCAAAAGGAAGAGTACCACCCATTGAATCAGCTCCTGTGGCATCCTCCGGTTTCCTTAGAGAATCTCCTTAGTCTAAGGTCTGGACATGTGATGTAATTATAACCCAAGGCAAAATTAAAAAAAAAAAGTATATATACATAATATACACATATATGTGAAACATATGGAAAATGTATCTGCCACATGAGACCAGAGGTTAGTGCAGCTCTATTTAGAAAAAAATAACATAATTTTAAAAACATACATGCTGCTTTCATGCTATTCCCTTTCCTTACCTTTAACAGAAAACCCCAGAGAAAGCAATTTATGCTCACTAAAACCAGCAACATCTCTTGTAAAAGATAAATGCCAAATTATATAGAGAACAGGAAAAATACAACATTGGTTGACAGCCCATTAGAAATTTATTATTTTTGTTTCTCTGTGGGTTTGTTCTTTCTTATTTTTCCTTCTTTTTTCCTTTTTTAAATACCCTCTTTTTCTCTTCCCAAACCACGAAAACCCTGGCAATGACTATGAAAAACCCTTATGGACAGAGAGATAGATTAGATTTTTAATTTGATCAAAATTTAAGTACATCTGTTAGAACTTACGGCTAATGGAAGGCCACACAAAGATACCTGCCAATGTCTCCTGTTCCCAAAATAAAAGAATAAAAGGAATCACATCAGGCATCTTGTTTGAATAGTTAACAGCAGCTTTGTCTCCACAATTCAATATTGAAGGAAGCAACTTGTTTGTTTAAATTGTGATCAGACTAACAGGGCAAACAGGTTTTCAGTGGAAGTCACACTGCATGTAGAAATTCAGAACAGTTACAAGAAATATAATAGCCTTGAAAAACCAAGTATTCTGTCAGTTCTAATAATCCTTTCTTCCTCATAGCAGATGAGGAGCTTTGTAAGGTGACATTGATAGTAGAAGAAAAATAGGGCTTCTCATAACAAAAATAGGCAATATTGTATCCATCCCTAAATATTTATATAGAATTAAATAACATTCTCCTTCATTATTATGCTCCTTGGAAGTCATTCATGATATACATAATAAATCAATAAATCAGTAGGAATGCCTTGCAATGCTAATAGGCTTTTAAAAAGAACAAATAGAAGGATTAAAATCCTAATTATAGGGGAAATAATGAAGGTGTACAATGGAACTGTAGACTATATATTGCTAAAGGCGTCCCATTTAATTACTATACCTAGCATGTTCGTTCTCAGAAAGGAAATTTACCCCTAAAGCATCATTTTTATCTGACAATAATGACTGCATTGTGATTTCAGCTAGCACTTTTAATGGTTTGTACTCTGTTGACATTAAACTTATTGGACAGATTTGCCACTTCCTGTTGCCATTTTACATATTCAGGAGATACAAAGCAGTGAAAAGGGGCTTTTCTTGCCAGAAAAGTATGCCCCAGCTTCAGAAAGCTTATGAAGTTCTTGAACAAGTTCTCTTGTTCAAGCCCTTGTTCAAACAGCTCTTCACTGTACAGATTCTCAAATGCGATGTGATCAGCTTCTAAATTTACGTTTTGGGCTGTGTTGCCTAAAGCTCACAAAGATGTAATCACACAGAATGAAGCACTATCACGTAATAAGGTCTTGTACTCCGCTCGTGTGATACAATATAGAAAGGTGTGTAGGTCTAATTTTCTATCAATGGATCCACACATTAAACAAACGAATTTACAGATTACCTAACATCAGAAAAATATTCAAGAAGAAACCAACATAGTAGCAGATAGTTTGTACCTGCTATGCAAGTTATTGCATATCTTCAGCTAATTGATATTGATAAATGGCACCAGGCATCAGCTACAACCATCGGCTGGAAGCTGTTTGTATACCGTTTAACCAGCATATACTAACCGCAGAATCACAGAATGTTAGGGATTGGAAGGGACCTCGAAAGATCATCTAGTCCAATCCCCCAGCCGGAGCAGGAACACCTAGATCAGATCACACAGGAACACATCCAGGCGGGCTTTGAATGTCTCCAGAGAGGGAGACTCCACCACCTCTCTTGACCTACTGACCACCCCCCTTCTGATACACCCCAGGATGCCATTGGCCTTCTTGGCCACGAGGGCACAGTGCTGGCTCATGGTCATCCTGCTGTCCACCAGGACCCCCAGGTCCCTCTCCCCTACACTACTCTCCAACAGCTCAGTACCCAACTTATACTGGAACCTGGTGTTGTTCTTGCCCAGATGCAAGACTCTACACTTGCTCTTGTTAAATTGCATGAAATTTTTCCCCGCCCAAATCTCCAGCCTGTCTAGGTCTCGCTGGATGGAAGCACAGCCTTCTGGCGTGTCAGCCACTCCTCCCAGTTTCGTATCATCAGCAAACTTGCTGAGGATGCACTCTACTCCCTCATCCAAGTCGTTGATGAATATATTGAACAGCACAGGTCCCAATACCGAACCCTGGGGGACTCCACTAGATACAGGCCTCCAACTAGACTCCATCCCATTCACCACAACTCTCTGGCTTCTTTTCTCCAGCCAGTTCACAATCCATCTCACCACCCGATCATCCAGATCGCACTTCCTCAGTTTATCCGCAAGGATACTGTGGGAGACGGTGTCAAATGCTTTTCTGAAATCAAGATAGACCACATCTACTGCTTTGCCATCATCTATCCACCTGGAAATGTCCTCATAAAAGGCTATCAGGTTGGTCAAGCATGACTTCCCCTTGGTGAAGCCATGTTGACTGTCTCTAATGACCTTCTTATCCCTGATATGCCTAGAGAGAGCATCAAGAATAAGTTGTTCCATCACTTTTCCAGGGATGGAGGTGAGGCTGACCGGTCTATAGTTACCCGGGTCCTCCTTCTTGCCCTTTTTGAAGACTGGTGTGACATTCGCTTTCCTCCAGTCCTCAGGCACCTCCCCTGTTTCCCACGACTTGCCAAAGATGATGGAGAGTGGTCTAGCAATGACTTCCGCCATCTCCCTCAGCACCTGTGGGTGCATCCCATCAGGACCCATGGATTTATGGGTGTCCAGATTACTTAACCTCTCCTTAACCCAGTCTTCATCTACCACAATGTATTAGGTGTCCTGACAAAAATAGAAAAGAATAAAGTTATTAAAAACTCATTGAAACTACTTAGGTGTTAATCCAAATGCATTTAGTGAGTTCATAAACTGAGGGGAATTGCTTTTATTGTGTGCACCAAACCACTCAGTAACTCCCATAGAAATGTTCCACAAGTTCAGATATGGCCTAAAGAAGCCCTCCGTCAGTCCTTTACTAAACTTATTTAAGTACAAGCCACATTACAATTTCTACAGCTCTATGAAGGGGCCTGAATTTTTGTAGATAAGTAAGATACTTTTGACAAGGAATTTGCTGCCTCATGATTGTAAGTCACTGATATGTCCAATGGCACTTCAAGGAGTAGGTCACTTTGCAGAGAGGGAAGACAAATGAAGACAAGGAGTTTGCCCCAGGGGCAACTTAAGTAGATGGCTTAACAAAAAGGTTCCTTTCACTTCTGATCGCTGCTCAGCTTAAACCTGTGATCCTACTGATGCAAGACAAATGGAGAAAAGAGTTTGGTCTGACTGAAGAAAGATATAACAAAAAAAAAAAACCACCCCAAACAACCAAAACACGTAACCTAACCTCCTTCCCCTCATTCAGGTCCAACCTTTTTAAAACATTTTGTCAAACTCTTTGGAATGGTAAGAAGATGTTCAAACAAACTTGAACCTCAGAATAAAGCTAGATGGTGAACTCACAGTATGATCCTCTATAAGGGAGTATGTTACATACTGGACATATTCTGGTTGTTTGCAGGGCTCAGTAAAATTTTTTTCTGGGAAAGCCAAACTAAATAAGGAGAAAGAGTTTTCTTGCTTTCATCTAATCCTGAAGGATGACTTTATTATTATTTTTCTAATTCAGCGCTAGGTTCCAGGGAATAATACTATATTGTAGCAACTCCACTTCCCTGTCCTTAAAACAAGCAGATCAATTGGAAATAGCAGTGAGAACTCTGGAAGAACTGACTGCTGCATGGAAACATTGATCATACACTACAATTTAGGTGAAGGTTAGCTCGAGAGAGGAAATGAAAATTGCAGTGGTTTAAAAATAACTAATTTCCCCCTATTTTATAACAAAACATTTTACTGCTTCTTTCCAAAAAGGCTTTCATTTCAACCTTTTCTTTTTATTATGGTAGAGTTGGAGGGGAGAAAAAGGAGGGAGCAGAAATTACTTCATTTGATTAAATTGCAACAATTATTTGTAAATTCTGTTGAGGAAAATTATAACATTTTTGTGTCTCATTTAAGAAATTAAAATATATTTTAAAATTTCACAACCTCTCTGAAACAAAATTTTTACCTCTGGTTTATAATGACACATGAGGAATAAATAATACTGTAGTTTTGCAAATAAGATTCCTAATCACATAAGTTTTTTTTCCTAGTTCATTGCCATTTATATAACACCTTATTTGCAGATATCACATTGAAATGCCACGCTTACATATTTAGTTTTAAGCTCTTATTTCCACAGACTTTTGAATAAAACCTGTATTTTAAGTGAAATCTTAATAAAACCTTAACTTCACTAGTTGTTAATGTATTCACACAGCTTAAATAATGACATAGGGAGAAAGAAATCTGGAGGCAAAGATCAAGGAGAGAAAAAACCTGTTACAGTTGAAAAGTGATGGCAAGTGAATGAGGCATGGAAACTATTTTAGACAAAGCTTCAGTATGAAAAAAATTCTGTTAGAGTCTGGTCAGACAGCAGGAGTGAATGAGAAACAGTAGGTAGGTGCTAAATGGAGCTCGTTACAAATTCCCATCCAGAAAAAATGGATTAGATGTACATAGTATTTTTCATTGATGTTTTGCCAATTTTTGTTTTCCCAGTTACTTATTCCAGGATATTACTAAATGAAAAGACAAACAGCAGAAGACTCTACTCTGAACTTGACCCTGAAAAGAAAACCATAAAAGCTACTAAAGCAGGGTATTTTTGTCTTGTTTTTCTTTTTAAAGCCACAATTCTTGTAACAAATGAAAGAACATATGATAACATATGAAACATGGTTGAATAGCTCAAGATCATCTCACCAGTAGGTTTTTCAGCCATTCTCTTGCAATGAGGCTTTCAAATTTTCCATTAAGCAATCCAGCAGCATTCATTTCTCCTCTGTCCAGGTCCAGTGAGAATGACCAATAGCTCTATTCAGCCTGCCCTTCTCCCCACTTCAATTAGTAAATGTTATTAGTTCCAGTGAACTAATACAGCGTATACAGTCACAGTTATTCCCCACAACCAGACCAAAGTTTCATTAGGGCTTTTTTTTTGTGTGGGTTTTTTT
>VZTO01026680.1:26962-44804 GCA_013400615.1 Syrrhaptes paradoxus
GGGGGGTTTTTTTGGGGTTTTTTTTCAGTTGGTTGGTTTTGGTTTGTTTTTTTTAGAAAACTACAGGCTCCTAAACCTATTGCCTGTCTGAAGAACCCACATCAGTGGTGTCCTGGTGCACTAGGTTCTCCAAGACTGATTACCCCAGTTTACCACAATTACAGTGAAAAGAGTTCCTGATCTTTCCCAAAATTGCCTACAGGAGAAGGAAAAAGACAACATATATTGTGAAAAGAACACCCAGTCAAGAATCTCTGGGATTTTTTTAAATTGTTCTCTTTCCACGGAAGTATGTAGGCACACATAAGGTGAAAACACTTTTGTCCCAAAAATGGACTCGAAACTGTACCTTCCCACAGCCATGCCTAAAATCCTACATCCTTACACCTGCAGTCCACCAGCTGTGTCACAAGGTCTTCTTTTATTGCTTGCGGCAGTGCACAATGCAGCAGCACGCTCTCAATAGTGCAGCTGTGCTCATATTAAACCTGCCTCATCTTATACTTTATACAACCTGACTATAAAACCACAGCTTGATTTCCAAATCTATTCTTATTGTCGTTTGTTTTTTTTTTTTTTTCCCTAACAGAAACTGCAGCTCAAGAGGATTTGAACTCCTCTAGAGATTCCACAGAACTATATTTGAATGCCTGTGGCTCGCTGGGTGCATTTCCTTGGCAGGTAACTCCCCGCTACCACAGCTACTTCTCAAAGTCGTGACATCTCTTTGGATGGTATCATTTGGGCCATGTAAGGGATTTTCCTCTCTTAACATTTGCCTCGAGGACCTCCTTCTGTCTGTCAGAGCTTTCATAAAACAAAATCACCTGAAAATATTTAGGAAGAATGTTTTTATCTCTTCCTGTCATGAGTTTTTTGGATCTTACTCTTATTTATGTCAGCTTCTGCCAAGAGTTAGTAAGTACAATAGGGACAAACCAGGAAACACGTATAGGCTCTAAAAAGTCCCTATTAGACCCACAGGACACAAAACATCCTGGCAAGTAAGGCTGTCCTCCTCCTGCCTCAGTTGCAAGTCTCTACACTGAGACCGATGAAGTTCTGGATGACAGTGATTTCTGGCTTTTGAAGTGTATGGATGGAGGCCCAGGGCAAAGCTGGGACACAGAGGTTAAGTAAAGAGTTCTTTAGCTCCTTATATCCCAAGATACACACAGGTGTCTCCTGCTATGGAGGATAACCAGTCACCTAAGCCAGAAAATTTTGCTGTGAGAACCCCAGCTTCCCTGTCCTTTATATATTTATTTTGTAGAGGGGCCAGTCTTGCTCTGCACACTCCTTGCTTCAGGAAATTATTAATTGTATTGTGCTTGTGTAAAACCAAGAGATGCCTAGAAGGCTGTTTACCAAATGCAGTAATTATTTCTCCATTTAACAATTAATCTTTTTATCCCCTTGCTCTTTTTATAATTTTCTCAGATATATTTCAGCCTTTGAATTTTATTGAACTGTACTGGCTCAACATGTGTAGTTCGTGAATAATCACAATACGGTCAAAATGTGTTATTTAGTTGGTGCTACCTACTCTCTCCTACAGTTCAGTTGGAGAAGTTGTTATTTCTGAAGACTGCTGGGCTTCAGGCATAGACAGATGAAGTAGTTAACTTTTCTTTGTAAAACCATATGAACAGTTAAACAAAGACCATTCAACAACACTTACAACTCCAGTTGCATTCATTGTTCCATGTGTTCAATAGTTTAAAGGACAATTTAATTTACATTCATTTTGATTTAAAGGACAAAATATTTCCTTTTTTTGTTTGATAGTTCTGGGTTTTTTTATGTTTTGTAGCTGAAGAGTTTAGTGCAAAGCGTTCAGTAGGCCACTAACTCTGTCCCAGAGCCTGAGGCTATGCACATGGGCCACAAATTTACTGAAATAAAACCGAATATTTGATAACTATGTCATTTTAGTGAAGCCAGCGTGCCCTTCAGGGTGGTCACATATTCTAAAACTCTCCTGCTACTAAAGCTGACCAAATTTTGACAGAAAGCATTCTTTGATTGCAAGCTCCCTGAGGTGATATTTCAGAGCAACCAGCCCAAGCCTCCATAGCTCATTTCTTCAGGAAGCAAAAGTTATTGGTGAGAAATTGGTGGACCTCATTTATTACAATTAGTTCCTTCCTTATCAGTGTTATTCATTCAACAGTCAATGTAATTCACTCAATAACCTGAAGAAGCAGGTGTTAAAAAAGTCAACAGATCACATTCTAATACTGTGTTTAAATTCTGTTTCTTGTTACAAAACAGGATAATAACAGGAATTTGAAATAACACTGATGTTTCCAGAGAATAAAATTATTCTAGTTTACAATGGACTCTGACATTACTATGGTTACAGGCTCAATAAGCTGTTTATTTGATTAAATATTCCTTTAGGCAGTACTATTAAAACTTTAGAGCTTTTTAATAGCTTCTGTTTGTGGTAACACTTATGGTAGTCTAGCATTTCTGAGGCTATCTATTCATTCTACAGCTTTTAACTGTATTATCCTGCTTCTCCGTTACACTATATCAGAGCACATTTGTCTCTTCGTTTAAGTGGAGATTCTTGTTGTATTTGTTGTCTTGAAAAAGCAGGAAAACAGTCACTGGGTGGGTGGGGATACCATTTTATCATTATCTGTAGAACATAATATCTTCAACAACATGAACTAATAAACTATTTTCAACTGAGGATGAATATGTAGGTCTTCATCCTGAAGAGCAGTCAAACCTTTTCTTTTTGTTAAGGAAAGCAATCTATTCCCAGCCATACACTATTCTCTTTAAGTCTTTTAATAAAGTAAATACAGCTCCATAGCTTCAGAGCTGCTCTTTGTCAAGAATATCTAGATCTTTCTTCTCCTCATAACCTAACAGGAGAAGGACTATAATTTTCCTAAGGATGAACTCAAAAGAAACTCTTATTACTAAGGCTGAATCATAATGGTAGTATCCCTAAAGACCTTTGCAAAGGTATACTGCCACTTACTGATAAAGTCAATCCTACAAGAGCGTCCAGAACTTGCAGGGTGTGTCTCTGCATGAATTGGGACGGAGGATACCTTAGCAAATTTAAGTTCCTATGGAACGTTCTCAAGTCTGGAGATAGGAACAAGAATTGCAGAAGTCACTGATGCTATTCTGTACAGGTTTACCAGAATACATGATTCTGGTGTATAACTTAGAGTACACAGATGAGAACTCTCCAACTGTATTACTGCCTGCTGTTTTTCCTGATCTATTTCAGGTAAACACTGGTTGTTAGCCAACAAATAAAAAGGCACCCAACACTTGTGTGCCAGATGTGCATTGGTATGCCAGAGCAATCTACCTGCAGTGTGCTTCATACCTTTTGTTTTACAGAGCATGGATGGAATAAATTACACAACGCTTGGTCATTAGTGAGAACAAATTTTTTGCACAACATCAACACTTCAGAATGGACCCCTGAGTCTCCTAACACAGGCATGCCTAAAAACTCCACAATGCCTCTAATTTTTTGCCAGAATATTGTGATAGAAAGGGAAATTTCTGTATCTAAAACACAGCTGGACCCGAAAGTCCTCTAAAACACTACTAGTTTGTGATGTTTCTGTGTAATCAATTAGACAATCCAGTGTTTTGTTTGAAAGATGTTTGACCAGGAGGAATCAGGTGAGAGGAGTTGTTTCACCTTCCCCGATGAAGGTTATTGACTATCGTCTGACAAGTCAGCAGTAATTACACAAAGCTGCAGTGCAAGTCTTAATAAATAAAGCTGTTGTTCTGCTCTGCACAATCCTGTCTGGCACTCACAAGAAAACAGAGCTGAAATTAAGTCTCCATTCATTACAAAAATAGTCTAACAGTAATTCAGACCTATGGACTGTCTGCTGTTTGTCAATGGTATTGAATGGTTTCTATCTACTGTAACAAATCACTCAGCAGTAAAATAAATGGTAGCTGATTGTATGCCAATGGTATATTTAACAGTACTCTATTGTATTGAATGCTGCTGGAAATCTAACAGGTCTCGATAGGGGGAAAAATGCATGCTATTTTTAAAAATAAAATATTGATGTAATTGGCTTTCCCACACACAGTGCTTCACAAGCCTGGAAGCAAGATTAGTTTTAATAGTTTGTTAGAAAAGCTAGGGAGATTGGAGAAAAAGGATCTTGTTGACTTCAAGGCATTCTGAAAGTATTTAATTAAAAAGAACAACCATCACAGACCTCCTTAGAATGAATTCTCAGATTTCCCTCCACCTCCCTAAGTTAAAAAAAATCAAGTAGCATCCGACAGTGCTAAAAGAAAGAATAGAATAGCAATGTTCCTCCTAATGAACACTCTCCAGCAAAGAGGAGCAATCATGGAACTAAAGGTATAATCATTCCTTACTGGCAGCCAGTTTTACTGACTGACTGGCAAGCAGGCAAGACCAAACAATGGTGGATGGTTTACATTTATTGCAAACTTACCCTCTGAGGGGAGAGTTTTCGCCTGCTGTCTTCTCTGTTTGCTGTTCTGCATTCAGGTCTCATTAGGTCACAAGAATAATTCCTTCTTCACTTTTCTTTCCTTTAATCCTGGCATTCCGACTTTTCGTAAGCAGACAAGTTGACAGCTGTTGCAAAGTCCCACCTGGTTCAGTCTGAACCAGCAAAGAGAACTTGAAATTGGTCTTATTTTTACATCTGCTAAAAGGGTAAGAACATTGGTCTTTCATTTCTTCCAGCAGATGAACAACACACCTCCAAATTCATGATAAAGACATTCTTTTGGAGACTGCCATTCACAAGATCCTACAGCAAATAAGAAATTCATGGGTATTCTACTTGTAATTTTTCCTTGCTGGCCTATGAAGATGTGTATTCCTTTGTCCAAGAGATACAGGCCTGGATGGATGATGCAGTGAGCAGAAGCGTATTTACTGAACTGCTACATTTAGAGTAAAAAGGACAGCGAACATTTCTTCTTTGAAAGGTACTAATCAATATTGGGTACCCATACATCATAAAAATCTCAAGCAAGAGAAAGTATTTTTTCCTAGCAGGAAGAATAATAAAAGCAAGCAGAACCAACAACAATGGAAAGTTCACCTATTGAAACAGTTTAAAAAATTGGCAGCCAGCTGATAAGTACAACCCTTTCACCTGACTCAGCTGGAGAACAGGGTAGCATTTAAATGGTTCCTCTCTTCCCACAGTTTGCACTAATGAGATTTTTAGGACTTGGGTACCTAGGCAATTGTGACCTAGAAAACCATAATTAAATGAACAAACAAATAACAGACAAAAAAAACAACAAAACACAAACCCTTACAGTTCCCCTTGTCTTTCCTTTTCAGGTGTGAAATAATTAAAACTATTTTCAATATGTTATTTGCAGGGTCAGGGGGAGAGGAGGGAAGAAAGAGGAGTTAAATTATTTCAGCCACCTAGGATAAGTGCACCAGTTATATGTAACACTTTAAATCACACTCCACTTTTTATTCAAAATCTGAGATTTCAAGTAACTACTCAATGTATACACATATGTTTTACTTATACCACTAAAATGCACTGAAAACACAGAACTGTGCAAAATACCTGGGACCACATGCACACACAAATACTCTCTCCCTTCCTTTCTCTTTTCCAAGTCCCTTATAAAAATGTAAAACCAGCAACTATTACAAGTAACCAATAACCATAATCTTTTTGTCTCTTAACCCTGTAAGATGACTTTATTTGACTAGTTATTATGAATTGGTTTAAGAAACCTCTAAAAACAGGCTTGGCCCCATCCTGTTTGGCTGAGGAGAACTGGCATATCACATGATATAGAAAACTGCAGTGAGACAAAATTGTTTAGAAATGCATACAAGTGATAAAACGTCCAAAATGAGTGCAAGCTATAGGCCAAATCTGATTCATTGATTTTACTGACAAAGAAAAATATGAAGATTCATGCCCTTATAGTGTCCTTTCAATCTGTCCACATGAATGTATCCAAGAGATAGAAGACTGACATAAAGTTTTGCAGGACTAATCCTGCATTCTTTGTATACGTGCCTGGGAGAGGGAGCAAGGTAGTATGTTTAAATAACATTTTCAAATGAGGAGTCATCTTCGTTTCTTTATTTGGTGTGACTAAAAATCATACAAGTTAAAATACATTTTTATTTAGTCTCAGATAGGTACATGGAGTAATAATTCATAAGCTTTCTCAGTAGACAAATTTTTAACCTGTGAGAGAATTATTTCTATCAACATTATTTTTAGATTCGGTGCAAGTCATCTGGATGCCAACAACATAATTAGAATAGAATTAATACAACAACAACCCACATAGTGTCTGATTATATTTCAACAGCCTTTTTTTTCCTCTTAAACAAGCAGCTTCTATTAGTAACATGAAAATGGAGCATGCTGAGTGCAATAGGCACAATACTTTGCAGATGAGCTGTGGATTCTCAAAGAAATGCTTAAGTTTATAAACTGCAGAATGGAGAATCAATTCTGCTGCATGGAGAATCGTTAATTACAGTAATATTTATGCCAAGAAAATGACATTCTGAAAAACTCCATGAAAGACTGACACTGACATCCCACTGAGGGGCTTTTTCTTCTTTCCATAAATAGACTGCAGGGCCCAGCTATTTATTGCCTGTGATACTATGAAAGGAGGAGAAGAGGGAAGGTTTGTGAGGATATGCTGCAGTGTGCATTCATTGAGAAAGTGGAAAACATATGTACAGTAATTAAAACCGCTCAGAATCAGCAAAAGAGGCCTGGAGCATTTGCCAAGCACACAGATATCTATCTGTAAGCTGGAGGAATGATGAACAGAAGGTAATAGGATGAGGCACAAAGTAACACAAATATTTAAGCTATTTTATAAACCACCTTATCAAAAGTAAGGATCTTTGATACTCTGATGGAAGGCAGTTATAAAGGGAGGTTTCTCTGAGGTGACAGCAGGTATGAACAGCTGTAAAGGAATTCTGATCCAAATCCTTTTTTAGAACGCAGCCTGCCCCCCTGATAGCCCAAACACCCCTTCACACACTGTGCCTCTTATTCCTTCTCCATAAAGAATTTTGGGAAGCCTGCAGCCAGCAAGCCTGCAGAGGTGGCATGGCACAGATGCCGGAAGATTCCGTTAAATGACTATAGTTTCTATGCCTGTTTCTGCCTCTGAGAGCATTGTTAGCTACCAGTATCAAGAGGGGTGGGAAATGAAGACAACAGTGTATGGGATGAAGAAACAATTCAAGTAACTCCCAAACTCCAACGGGGATAGAGAAGGAGAATCAAGAGGGAAACCACAGTGTAGAAACACATCCTTCCAGGAGTAAACACTAGAAGTAACAGTAAATGATAGGAGGATTTTCCTATCCTTTCAAAGAATTTGGAAAAAAATGAGGACCTGTTATACACCAAAAGTAACATCTATATTATAGAAAGACTGAAGGCCTTCTTCAAAGCTGTTTTACTTCAAAAATTTTACTTTGTCCATAGCAGAATTTGGTTAGGGAAATGCCATCCTAATCTTATTTTACAGTTTGCCTCAGTGTCTTCAGTTACTCTGAAGACATGTGAAGTACCTTGATCAGGCAAATTTATATTTGTGAAGACTTTATAATAAAATTCTGCAAACCCCTTCATAATTTAGTACGCTGAAGTACCATCACTAGAACAAAAACAGATCCTTTGAGAACTTGTATTTGTTACACCTTGATTCATATAAAAGTAATTCAGTCAAAGACTCATGGAAATAAGTAAATACAAGCATGATGTTAAGTGTACCTAACAACAGGGAAAAAATAATATTCAGGGACAGACTTTACAATCAAAGATTATTAGCTTGACTCATCAGTTAAAAGATAAAAGGCTCATTTTCTGTATGATTGTACTTTACTAAAATTAAAGAAAAAATATCATCAGCCTCAGGAACTTAAGAAAACAGTTAATAAAAATCTAGTTAATTTTTTTATGATGAAAACAAACCTATCTTTCTTAATAGCAAAGACACAGTACTCATTGTAATCAATTTTTATATAGCTTCTTTAAAGGAAAACTTATTGATGAAGATAAAATTTCATGCTTCTTAGCAGGCTGAAATTGGCTGACGATGAAAGCTACAGAATTCATTGCTCCAATCAATAGGCAGTAAGTTAAGAACAAAACTCTGCAAAAATAATCTCTAATCGTATTTTTTGCTTTGTTGTTGGATAATTTTCAGATCACATTTCAAAGGGAGGGTTGCAATAAAATAACTGATTGAATTGAAAGGTTGTAGAAATATTCAAATCTGCAGAGCTCTAGGTCCTCTTAAATAATACTGACACAATGAACGCTGATGTCAGGGTAGGCTAATGTCAGTGTTACATAAACTTAAACTATGCTCGCTTCTCAGCCCTAACAATAGGACAATACAGTTGTCAATCTCCAACCCACTAAATGCTCTGCCAGAAGAAAAAGCAAGTCCTGCTGTGGGTACAAACTGTGTCACTGCGTCTTTGGAAAGGTTTGTGTAGACACACAGCAATGCGAAGGTCACCTCCATGTGCTACCTCACTGGAAAAAGGAAATAATAAAAGAGCATCTTGATTTACACAGTACAACAAAACAGGAGAAGTTTAAAAGACTCAAAGAACTCAGTAAAGAAAGAAGTAGAATCTGAGAAAGATGAATCCAGAAGTTTCTTTGACAGTAATTATTCCCTTTTCAGCTTTGCATGCAGAAACCATTACTGGAATTTCATTATGATCCCTGTTATTTAATCAATTATGTTGGTAGGGAGGTTAAATTCACTATCAAATGGGAATTAACAGGAATTTAAAAGGGCTGTAGGAGGAACCACAACAATGAGATATTACAGCTTTCTTTATGCGAGCCTGAATTTGAAGAAACCATTCATGGAAACATTTTAGATTGCTACTAATTAATCAGATTGATACATATAGTCTAAAAACACATCTGACAGCAAATGGCACTTCTCACAAAGCCTGATCTGAAGCCTATTGAAATCAAAGCAAAGACTCTCATTGACTTTGATTGTGCCACAGAAATTTAATGCTCCTATGTATGGAGTGCCCAGTAAACAATCTGCATTTCAACAATCATACTGTTATAAAAATATTATTGCGTGTTTTTAATGACTAGTCTCTTATTTTTAACTTGCCAAGTAGTTGCCGAACAGCTATACATTTAAGAGATCCATTTGTAGGGCACAATGTAAAGTTAATGAGAGCCTTTACACAGGCTTTAATAACTGATTCCATGGGACTAATTTCAGCACAGGATGCCAAGCATAAATAAGAGTGACAGAAGGGGTTCCTTTGAGGCAAATTTGTTGGGTTTTTTTTTAAGAATGGTATTTTATTTTTCAGAAATATCAGGTTTTTTCCTCAAAGTGACCCCCTTCTGTTGCTCTTCCAAATTTTTCTCAGGCTCATCAAGAGGGCTTTAAACTAGGTTTGAAGGGGGAAGCAGGAATTACCAGGTCCATTACAGATGAGCCTAGGGGTGGCATGCTGAGGGTAGGAGTGGAATCGACAGTTCAGCTCAAGTGCATCTACACTAATGCACATAGTATGGGCAACAAAACAAGAGGAGATGGAGGCCACTGTGCAACAAAACAGCTATGACCTAGCAGCCATCACAGAAACACGGTGGGACAAGTCTCATAACTGGAGTGCTGCAATGGATGGCTATAAGCTCTTCAGAAGGTATAGGCAAGGAAGGAGAGGAGATCTTGTCAGGTCATGCAGAGTTCAAATTAGAAAGGAAAAAGCCCAACTGGAACTCAACCTGGCTGCAGTGGTAAAAGATAATAAAAAATGTTTTTACTAATTCATCAATGACAAAAGGAGAGCTCTGGAGAATCTCCATCCCTTGTTGGATGCAGGAGGGAACATTGTCACCAAGGACAAGGAAAAGGCTGAGGTGCTTAATGCCTTCTTTGCCTCAGTCTTCAATAGTCAGACCAGTTATGCTCAGGGTATTCAACTCCCTGAGCTGGTAGACAGGAACGAAGAGCAGAAAAACCTTCCCACAGTCCAGGAGGAAGCAGTTAATGACTTGCTATGCCACCTAGACACACACAAGTCTATGGGGCCAGATGGGATCCACCCGATAGTACTGAGGGAGCTGGCAGGGGAGCTTGCCAAGCCCCTTTCCATCATTTATAAACAGTCCTGGCTAACAGGGGAGGTCCCAGAAGACTGGAAACTTGACAATGTGACACCCATCTACAAGAAGGACCATAAGGAGGACCCGGGGAATTACAGGCCTGTCAGCCTGACCTTGGTACTGGGGAAAATTATAGAACAGGTCATCTTGAGTGTGCTCACACAGCATGTACAGGACAACCAGGGGATCAAGCCCAGACAGAATGGGTTCATGAAAGAAAGGCCATGCTTGAGCAACCTGATCTTATTCTATGACCAGGTGACCCGCCTAGTGGATGAGGGGAAAGGCTGTGGATGCCAGCAATAAGCTTGCCTTCGCTAGAGGTAGTTGGAGCGTTGGCAGCAATTACTGGGCCAATGCTACTGCTTCTGGACTGCAATGTCAAGGGTTCAGTCTCTAGCAACACTCACCATTTTGTGTCCCTCTTCTTTCACTTGGACTTGGGGCTGGCTGGCCAGTGCAGACAGAGAGGACTTGGAAATAACAGCCACAGGTGGACCCTCGCTTCTGAATGAAGAAGACGGCATTGGCTGGGGTGGGTTATTTCCAGGGATTCCCCCTCCCTGGAAGTGTTCAAGGCCAGGCTGGATGAGGCTTTGTGCAACCCAGTCTAGTGGGAGGTGTCCCTGCCCATGGCAGGGGGGTTGGAACTCGGTGATCTCTAAGGTTCTTCCAACACAAACCATTCTATGATTCTACGATTTCAAAGGCAGTCCCACGAGATCAATGGAGTTATTATCTGTCCAACTCAATGGAGAATAAAAAAACCTGCTAGTAAAGGTGGAGAGTATGCAGATATACTTTTACTTATTTTCTTTGTTCCTTTCCTTCACCCACCCTCCTTTTTCTTAGTTTTGCACATGGAGACTTTTCCTTTCCTTTTCTATAAGTAATGTTTCCCAGCAGAAAGTCATAAACTTACATTAACCTACTGAGAAACTGTATATTACTATTTCTTTGCCTAACGACAAATTAAAGAGTATTTATGGAATAATGAATACAATTCAGACAAGCAAAACCAAATTAACATACAGCATCACTCCGTGGAGGAATTCCACATTAGGTATTTGTGGAAATTATCTCTATGTATTTTTTTAAGGGCTGAAAACAACCAGTGTTAAATCATTACAGGTCTTGGCAGTCATTTGTAGGTGTCTTGGAAGTTACAAAGGATCTCACACTGACAGGATTTCAAGAAGAAACTGTGCTTGACTTTACCCCATAAGTAGAGGGGACTGTTACTGGCATGTCCATAAGATGAATATCAGATAAAGCACTTAAAGTGATAGATAGTAATTAAAAAGATTCCTACAGCATAACAGTATTTTCAGGAGTGCATTGCATTCCAGAATCCCCAATTCTCTAGTTAACTGAGTCGGCACCATATAGAACATCCTATCCATCTCTGAAAACAATAAGAAGGTAACTACAATATGACATGTCTGAAAATGAATAAAATTAAAGGAACATTAAAAAGATAGTTAAACCTCGGAATAGTCAGTTAACAAACATACACCTGGAACACTGAATCAACAACAAAATTATTACTTTATATTTCAGTCTTCTATTACTGCAACTTATTACAGCCCCAGGTAGTTTTGCATAAACATAGACAAAATGTGTCAGTCAGGCAGAAAGGTTTGCAAAATGAGGGGGGAAGAACTTTTTTTTTTTTTTTAGTTTTTAACAATCAGTGTCCTCCACAATGACCCAACACAATGGATTACTTCATTTCCATATACAGTCAATGGCTGTGCAACTGTCTTCTTTCTTTGTATGTTCGCACCGTTAGCAGTGGTTAAGTGAAATTAAACTGTCATAGGCTTAACATAAAATGTCATCTGAAATGAAAAGAAGTGTGCTGTTTTACTGGAACGTGAAACTGGAAACACAGTAGTGGTCGCCTGGTATTATTTGCCTAAGACAAGAAGCAAAACCAAGCAAACCTTTACTAATTTGTTTTTATTTTTCTAAGCTGACGTCATCTTCCTATTCCCTTGTTTTCTTTCTGATGAGAAGGTTTTTGCAAACTTATCACCGGAAAACAATTTGGAATAAAGCCATAATTCAATAACTTCTCTGTTTCCATTCTGTTGCCAAATAGTTCATAGTTTTCCCAAATACCTCTGCTGTAAGCAATTTTTAATACAGCTTACCTAGTCAAGTACTGTCAACTCCTAGCTACATGCTGTGAACAGTAGCAATTAAGCTGAGTCTTGAAGACTATTTCTACCTGGAAGTTCCAAACAGAACTATCTTTCTCCCCCAATTTTTCTCCCTTCTCCCCCCCAACCCAAAGATGTGATACGCCAACAGTCTATGACAGCACAGGTATCCTGCTGGGTTTGCACAGCCCTGGGGAAGTTTACGCTGCTGCAATTTTGTACCTCACTTCCTCCAACTGAAGTGTAAAACACACGAGCAACGCAAACTGCTGATGGCACAGGTGATACAATCTGTTTCAACAGCAGAGATAGGAAAGATTATACAGGCATTACTGGAGGAGGTTGGACTTATCAAAAATCCTCTTTTGTCTCTATTTCTCAGCTGCTTAATTGTCAGAAAGTAGAATTGCAATTCACTCATAAAGTAAGTCTATCTAAGGTAAAAGGAAATGTACCTGCCTCAACATCAGTATCCAAACAAAGTTAAGACCTGCAAATAGCACTAAAAAAAAATTAACAAGAGGATACATGAACATCGCTGCATGGAATCACTACTTCACATATCTTGTATCACTCCACTATCTTTTCCCACCCTTTTTTATGTCCCATAAATTAGGACCTTTTGGAACATCCCTTATTAAATACCATAAGTGGAGTGAAAGCCCTTTCTACCTATGTAAGACAAAGTCAGCTGAAAAATTAAAATTTAAAGAAAATCAAACAATATTGCTGTTAGCCTTGGAGAAACATTGTGTTACAGGAAAATTACGTGAAAGCATATAGATTTTTTCTGTACCTAGCTGACTTCAAAATACAACAAAATAAAGAAGCACACACCTTCCTAATCAAATTTTGTACTGGAGAGGCTGAAGGCATCATTTCTCACATTGTTATGCAAGAATCGTGGCTTTTAGCATCATTATCAGTGTTATAGGCAGTTAGAATACTCTGCTTCAAAACAGAATTATGCTTTACCTGGAATTACGGAGGGGATTTAACTGAATATTGCCATAATGGTAGTTTATTGTGTTCAGTCCTTGCCTCCGTACTTCATTTTTTTATTTTGCTTTGACTGTTTCTTTCATGTATATTTTTTTCATGAGCATTACTTCACTGTGTGTGCTTCTTTTGTTCTCACCACTGCTCTTTTATTCTATGACTTGCAGAGCTCCACACAATTAAGACAGCTAAATCAACATTATCAACCTACTCAAATTCTCCTGGCACAGTAACTATCATTTAAGATTTGTATGTCCTACACAGCTTCGGGCTTTTTTATTATGGAAGGTCACTTCAAAGTCATCTCAGAATTACTGAACTGTTTATTGATCTCCTAATTATTCCCTGTTTGTAATTCCTCAGCTGTCTCTCTTTGTGTTATTTTGTTATATTAGCTTAGGAATTTATTAAACAATGTGATATTTATAAGAAAGGAAGATTTTATAGAAGATAATAAAACCAAGTTATTCAAATGAAGAGAAGGACAGTTAATTTCCACTGAACTCTGAGGATGGAGATAAAAATAAGAAGCAAAGCTTCTTGTTATGAGACTGTGTTTTCCTAAACAAAAACAAAACAAAGAAATAACAGATTTCGGTTTTGAGTAATATAGCTGCAAAAGCTATCATTATACTGCAGGAATCTCAAACAGGTTTTGCTGGCTATGTTTTGCAGAAGAATTTCAGACTTGGTTTTGGTATATAATCCTTGTTCCCCATAAAACGCTCCTGATAATGAATATAGAGACATGAACAGATAAAAATATTTCCTTTAGAGAGGCACTGAAACTGCTTATATTACAGCAATATTTGATCTCTTAGTATTTATCCTTAAAGGTGTCTCTAGGTGTTGTGATTAAATACATTCAACAAATTGAACGAGAGTCAAGTTAGCTTCCCAGTGCAAATATTTAAAGTCTTTTTACCAGAATTTACTATATGGTTCATACAGTTCAACACTGCTTTTTAACAACCAAGAGTTCTGTGCTGTAATACAGACAAGATCTGGAGAGTAGCTGTTATTTTAAAGATGAACTGAGTGACCCCACAAGTTAAAGTTAAAATAAATGTCCCTGACCTCATTTGTGGTCTCTAGCCAGCTGTTAGCTATAACTTTTTGCAGCCTCAGCAATCAATAAAAATCACCCAGATCTTCAATATTCTTCTAAAGGGAGGGAACATACCTTCTTTCCCACCTGAGCAGCTTTACTTCAGAAGATATTGTGCTTTATATTTGGTGACCATGGTTCACTGCTGAGTTTGACTGCATTTTCACACAGACTATTCGATCCAAGGCTCACTGCAGGACACGACCTAAAATTGCATACAGACCTTTTCTCCTTGAAGGATAATCAAAGAATCAGAAGGGATCTAAACAATCCATGGTCCATTTTCCCTGCACAGACAGCAAACTGCACTTCCTGCCTGCTTGGTGTCTTTACAGATTTAGCAAACATAATCCATATACCTCTATTTGATCCACATCTGTATTGCAATTAACCAATAACACTGTATGCAGCATAGCTACCCGTGGAAATGCCTCTCAGCACCTCCTTCTGTTTTAACATTGATAAATTATGATTTTCTAATCAATTTTGCATGACCCCATACTGGTTTAATCTTGATAATTTGCCCAAATTTGCTTCAAATGTTACTGATCTCTTTGTGGTCTCAAATGTTTAGTTTGGTTATTTGTAGCATTTTCAGTTCTATTGGTTATGAACTAATAGGCAGCCTTACAGAGCAGCTCGGGGGGTGGGGGGAAAAGCTTCAAGGATGGGATCCAGAGGAGTCCAAGAAAGCTGTAAAAAACTTTTGGAGCAATAAAGCAATCCTTTGAGGTAAGACAATGGTAAGCATCCACATTTATTTGCCTATGATTTGGAAAACCAGTGGTAATGTTTAATTATTAATTGACCCAGACAAACATAATTGTCTTCACAATAAATCAAGATAACACTATTATAAAAATCTATGAACACATTTGTTGTTACCTTGTACTTGCATTTAGTAGCCATTTCCACACAATGTGTTACTAAAAGTGACAAACTGGAGGACACTGGTGTGGTATGTAGAGTGCTGTGATTTTTACTTTTTTTTCCCCCCACCCCATGAGAACATGGGCTTTACACACTGGTTTTGGTTTAGGGAACACTTGCCGAAGTCCCTGCAGAGTATCATTTCCATCACGATCAAACAAACCCATTTTGTTTTTCTAATGAGCTCACTGAGCCAGGATGACTACCATGTGCAGATACCAAAGGAGTAGCTTTTTTTTTTTTTAATGTTCATAACTACTAATGGGCTTTCCTGTAGCTTTTGTGGCAGTTATGTGCACAGCCATACATTTTATAGTACAGTTGTTCATTATTACTGGTAAAAGAACTAGAGGGTTACATGAAACAACCACCTGCATTGCAGAGCAGTGTAAAACCCTATATATTTGAGTTTCATTTCTCCTTACTATTTTTTGTTCACTGTTTATTCCCATTCTCCATTTTATTCAATATTTTTATCTTAAACAATACGGGGCTCAGTTTATTTGTTTCAATCCCTTATTTCAATAATACTCATTAAACAAATGTACTTGAAGCTACTTCAAATGTCACTGATATTTCCCTTTGAAATCATGCAAGAATTTATACATGAAATAATTTTTGCTGGTTTAAACAACGTATTAAAGGGAACTGAATCCAATTCAGGTTGGTGGAAATAAATTCTGTACCCACAGCCCTCCCCTGGCAACTAGGCTGACAGCACCCATCCTCCTTCATTGGAAACTGATTCCTTTGTGTTCGATTGAGGGCACTGACTCGGCTGCACTTACTCAAGTGCTTAAACTTAAGCATTCATTTATTTTCTTTCACATCTGGAGTAAGAGCATTCTGTAGCCACAACAAACAGGATATACAGAAGGGCTGAAAGAGCCCTATTCTGAGTCTGAAGTTAGCAGAACAAGTCAAAGCTTTCTGAAAGGCTGACACAAATTTTCCTGAAGTCAGTGGAAAGACAAATATTCTCTGCAAGGATCTTTGGATGGTAGCACAAACAAATACTTACACAATAACATCAGATGTGGAGAAAGCAAAATATCCCAACAGTGTAATAGCAACTGTAAACTGTTCTAAGCTGTGTAGCTTTCTGAAAGCTTCCCCAATTCACACGGACAAAAGGCAGTGATACAAGTAAGTGAATCTACAGACACACTTCTTATTTCAAATCAAAGCAGATGAGTCATCTGACAATCTAGCTGTTGTGAAACAAAAAGAGAAATGAGAAAACTGTGTCAGTTCATTACTTGATGAGATTTTGTTTCATGTATTTTATTTTTGGTATCTGATTACTGCTGTTATTTACGTTTTTATAGAGTGCTTTCATTGGATCACTTGCTGCGTTTTGAAGATAAAAATCCAAATTACAATTAAGTTGAAACTGGATTCACTTAAAAACAAACAAGAGAAAGAGGAAGAATTTTCTGTGTAATGGCTGACAGTGAAATTGTTTGAAGTAATGGGGTCCTATTTAAATACCAAGAACTTGGCAGACCTAGCAGTGCTGAATTTGCATAGACTGTAAAATCTTAGGCGTACTTTGGAAGCTTGCTGGAGTGCTTCACAGCATATAAAAACTCCTTGGCATTGTTACAAATCTTGATAAATTAATAGGAGAAAGCAAAACACAGTTTACAGCTAATTTTGTTTTCCAGGTATGAGGTTTTTGTCTTTCTCCACCTCCCCCTGATTCAAATTTGTCTGCCAAATCTTCCCTCTGTGCCCCGCTACGCCTCACAATAAGTAATTCCCACTGATTCAAGAGATGCCTGCTAGTGAAGGTACAGCTGATCAACATGGCTTTTCTGCTGCCAAACTTCAGCCCAAGAGCTATTCATGGCTCCAGTCCCTGTTTCTGCTCATTAGGCCACTGGGAATGGTATGAATCATTTTCATTCCCTGCCAGGAAGCAACGCCAGTGTTTACTATTACTTATGCAAAATAATTTTCCAGAATCACTTTACAAATGCGGAATGCTCAGTTGACTTATAAAGACTGAAATGAATTAATAAGAAATAAATAAGCAGTCCCAACTGCATGGGTTATCAGTTTTATGCACAAGACGAGTAAAAGCCTTACACATTTCCACTAAGCTGGAATTACAATAACCCCTTTTCTCTCAGGAAAAACAACATCTGAAGTATAAAATGAAGATGTGCATTATTCTTTCATAACAACAGGGAGTGGACTTGAACTGAGTTTTATGGGGCATGCAAATCATGCTAGGCTATAGGATGCCTTTACTCTTCTCCTACTTGCCTTCCTCCTGAATAGTTTCCATTTCCTTTTTCCTCACACAGAATGACAGGACACAGCAGGGAATTAACACTCCTAAAATATAAAACTGCAACTAGAAAAGAAAACCTCTTGCAACTGTATTGCAAGAGATACTAAACGAGAAACTTGAATTGGCAGCCAAACAACAAAATAAATATCAACACTACCAAAATATATAAATA
>VZTO01026680.1:53510-73424 GCA_013400615.1 Syrrhaptes paradoxus
AGAAATTCATTAAAGCATATGTACACACACAACCTTGACCCATGATAGGTACTTAATTCGAATTTTTAATTTAACTTTTCAATTCATATTGGTATACAGATGTTTTTACTTCAAAATAAAAGTTTTGACTTAAAATTTATTATTTTTTGAATTTTTTGTCTGACTTACATAAATCAAATCAGTACACACATGGATTTGTTTCTAAATATTTCAAGTGTTTATAATCCAGTTGGTCGGTTTTGCTCTTGATAAATCTACTGAAAAGAAAGAGAACGCCACAAAAAAACCCCACAAAGCTGTACTTGGTTGTATTGTGATGATTTCTATTACAGTGGCAACTGCAGAATCAATTTATCTATCAATCAGCACCAGCAAAGAGGAGGATAAAAGTATAACTTTTAGGATGAGTGCAACTGCTTTGCATCATCAAGAAATAGACTCTGGAATTTCAATTTGAACTTGCTGTTCAGGTAAATGTTCTCCCAAGTGCATCCATCTTACAGGACTCCTGAAAAGCATTTCCAAATGAGCGAATGGCACTCCACTCTACATTCTCATCTATTTGCAGTTTTGCTGGACTCTGTGTAGGCATAAAGTTTCCCTTCATTTATTTCCTGCTTCTTTGGCAGACAACGCTCAATTCAGTCTCTCCTGCACCATACAGCTGGCAGAGTGTCCTTCCTCATAAAGCCAGATAAATATGTCTCCTTCAGCAATTTCATCTCTTTTCCATTGGTCATGAGCAGTTTGGAGTTCTTTTGCCTTCATGATAGAACCTGGACCCTTCTCACCTTTTGCATATTTTTTGTTTGTTTTCCAGTACTACTTTTTTATCCTGTCACAGAACAGTTTAATGATGCCTGCCAAGTTATCAGTGTGAAACTTATTCCTACGAAGTCGGCAAAAAAACCACAATGGCCTTGTGCAGTGTTCAGTTTCAGGAACACAACACCAAATGGATAGTTCTGTAATTAAAAGTGGATGTTGTACTTCTGAACTCTGGAAGAAAAGAATCTCTCACCCTCCTTTTACATGCTTGCCCAGAAATTACTCCTTTCCCTGGAAATCTAGACTTACTCTAATAGAATATGATATTTACGGGGCATAGAAACTTTTTGGTACGGTAACATATGCAAAAATACAGCAATGATTCAAATTTCTATCCTTTTTCTCCACAAACTTGAAACCAAACATTTCTATGACTTTTTCCAGAATGCCATTTGTTGATTGACTAATGATTTGGAAGCTGTAATTCATACAGCCAAATAAAATCCAGCAGAATGGCAAAAATCAGACAATTGCAGCAATACAATCAAAAGCATTCATAACCAGCAACCAAGAATTCACCAAGTTTGACAGTTGAATGAAAACATTAACAAATCAGCATGAGCTATATTTAACTGAAATTTTCCATGATGCCGACTATAAACTGCAGATCTGCGTACAGTTCTAGATGATTGGATTAAAAAGCCAAGGAAAGGAGTAGTGTTTTGACTAGTTAAATCATCAGAGAAGCAAATGGAAAACAGCAACAAACCTTTAATATTCTTAAACACAGCAACACAAAAAGCAGGAAAAATCGGTATATGCACAGATACTTATACAGAAATATATACCTACATTTGCATTTAGGCCATGATATTACAGTATTACTGACGGACTGGGACTCACGTGCTCTCGCAATCTCTATCTTCTTAATAGGGTTAATTAGCCCTTGACAGCACCTATTTATTTTCTTTTATTATAAAATATAAATTGTCAAATATAAAAATCTACACTTTAGACACCTAAATAGGGACAGATCAATCCTACCCTACAACTGCTAGAATGTGGGGGACAGTAGAGTTTTTAGTTGTTATTGGTGGTGGTTTGTTTGTTCAGGGCTGGATGGGGACTGTCTTTTTATTTTGGTGACCCTCTTTCTTCCTCCCTCAGAGCTACTGCTAAACCCCAGGCTCTTAACTTCATCCCCCCCATTCTTGTACTCTACCTGTTCTCCTCTCCTTCCATTTTTTGTCATCAAAGAGGGGGGGCTCTTTAACCCCATCTCACCTGACAAAGAAACATTCATTCATATGTGACTAGCTCCTTTCTTTCACAAAACAGAAAGGAAAGCACGTGACACTAATGTGATATTCAGAGAACAGCGCTGTTTACTTTGTTTGTCTCTTACTATCGATTCCTTTATCCTCTGTCTGATTTGGTTAAGCTCTCCAGGCCTATTGCTAAGCACAGCGTAACCCACCTCCTTCTTCTCCTGACCCTGCATAGAATAATAACACGTTCGTCCTTGAGGGAACAGAGACTGAGCGTGGCTTTGGCTGCATTTTACTTTTCAAAAAAAGACAAAAAGAAAAAAAAATATTTTGGCTATCTTACTTGTAGTTATCATACTTATGTTGACTTCCTGAGCAACATACTGACTCATTTCCCAAATCTGAGATTTCTGCTAAATTCCAAGCCAAGTGAGATGCATTTAATGCACACCTGTTTGCCTGCTGCAGACCTCTTTATCCTGCTAGCCACACCATTTCAATAGCTTGTGCTCAAAGCCACTTGGTGAATTACAAAAAAAAAAAAAACACAACAAAAAAAACCCAACAAACCCCCCCCCCAAAAAAACAAACTAAATATATTTTAGCTAAAGTGCTAAGGACACATTATTGTTTTAAATATCCAAAGACACACTAAGACATCTGTTTTTTTTAACAAAGCAGTGGCTGATTAAGATAACTAACTTGTGTTTAAAAAGACTGGTACAGGCACTTGCCACATATTTACTCTAGTATACAAATAAAAAGTCAATCACAGATTTAAGCACTGAAATACAGACTGAATCACAGATTTAATTAAAAAAATATTACTTATCTATTCTCTCTGTAATCTCCATCATATAGCACTTATCTATACTCACTACAAATAAGAGCAAATCAGCTAAAGCTGTGAAGGCAGACCAATAAAGCATGTTAAAAAATCAAGCACAAGAAGTTGCCATGCAGGTTTAACGTGCTGCTGCAATCTAACCCTCCTCACAAAACGTGATGCCACCTGTTGCTCATCAGATTAAACTAAAGCAGTCTAAGCCTACTTGACTTCTGTATGAGAGCATTCACAAAGAGATTCAAATATTTTCTGCTTTCAAGCACATTGACTTCGCTCCACTTAGGAGACTGACCAGTTTTCTCAAGTACTGCATATGGATAAGCCCCAGCGTAAGCACAGACAGGAATCTGAGCAAGGGAACCACCACCTGGCTTTTGTATTCATTACTTCACCAATTAATTCCTGTTGCAGTGGCTAAAAAGGTACTCCAGCAACAAAATGTAAAAAAAGTGCCAACAAATTTATCAAAAATGTCTCTCCAGCTGTCAGATTCACTGAATTTAGGAAGGGTACACTAGGCTTCCAAAATGCAGCAGCTAACATGTTTTATCACAGAACGTCATATCAGAGAACAGTTTGGGTTGGAAGGGACCTTAAAGACCATTTAGTTCCAACCCCCCTGCCATGGGCAGGGACACCTCCCACTAGACCAAGTTGCTCAAAGCCTCATCCAGCCTGGCCTTGAACCCCTCCAGGGATGGGGTATCCACTTCTCTAGGCAACATGTTGCAATCTCTCACCATTCTAATAGTGAAGAAAGTCTTCCTAATATCCAATCTAAATCTAGCCTCGTTCAGTTTAAAGCCACTACCCCTTTTCCTATCACTCCACTCCCTGATCCAGAGTGCCTCCCCATCTCTCCTGTAGCCCCCTTCCAGTACTGGAAGGCTGCTATAAGGTCTCCCTGTCCCTTCTATTCACCAGGCTGAACAACCCCAACTCTCTCAGCCAGGATGAGAGACCAGGACTTGTGAATAGGAGGCTGCTCCTACCTGTCTATAGAGGGTCTCATCCACTTGCTCTTTCTGGTCAGGTGGCCTGTAGCAGACCCTGCCTACAATGTCCCATGTCCTTGCCCTGCCTTTGACCCTGACCCATAAACTCTGTCAGCTCCTCATCCATCTCCAGGCAGAGCTCCATGCACTCCAGCTGGTCATTGACACAGGGCAACACCCCCTCTTCATCTTCCCTGGCTGTCCTTCCTAAAGAGCCTTCATCCCTCCATTCCAACACCCCAGTCGTGGGTGCCATCCCACCACAACTCTCTGATGCTAATGAGACCACAGCCCTGCAGGCCTGCTCAGGTCTCTAATTCCTCTTGTTTATTCCCCATACTACTTGTGTTTGCTTAGAGGCATTTAAGATGGGCTTCCAATGAAGCTGACTTACTGGCTGGAAATCCCTTGTGCTGCTCTTCAGGTGCTCTCTGTTAGTGCAGTATCAGAACAAGGGGAAGAGCAGGAAGGAAACTTAGAGAGGGAAAGTTTTATATGGCACAGACTAGTCAAGGCCTCAACTAAGAAATTAAATTCAAAGCAAGTTTGAATTTTGGAAAATTGAATCTGTATTTGGACATAACGACATGGCCTTTGAAAGCTGTCAGAGAACTTCACATTTATTTTAGTTATATTTAAATTACCTACACAGAAATTATTGCTTGGCTGTTTAAATCCCTGCCTCCCACAACATTTAAAAAGTCAGAACAAACTAAAAAAAAAAAAAAGCAACCAATTCAAAAAAGATACACCTGAGGAAGACAATTTTGAGATGTCTAACAATACCTACAAAAAGTGTGTTTAATTGAACAACACAATACAAAATTATCTTGGAAAAAAGAAATCTTTGATAGAAAAAAATGCACCTACACTCTCAGGTAAATTCTAGCAATCTTGCCTAAATGAATGCAATTCTCTATGCCTACAGGCAGTTTCCTTAGAACAATTATTTCAATAAAGGCACCATTACTGACCCAGATAGTCATTGTATGATCTGTACAAAAGACATTTGTCCTTCTATGAATTTCTGTTCCCAAAGAGATAAAGTTATTCCACAAAGAAATGAAGAATAAATAAGACATTTGGCCAAAATACAATATAGTCATCCCTTCACTATTAAAAAAAAATAATAATATTAACAGCAAGGCAACTGCTTAGTGCCTGGCCAGAAGCACCCTTAAAATGCAAGCAGCTGCTTCAAGTTGTTCAGACTGGAGAGGAACAGAAGCGTGAACTCGGGAATTGCGCATGCATGGTGGTTTGCAGGATGTCTACTGCATGAGTTAAGAGTCTGAAAATGTATCTCTAGATTGAAGGGAAGCACTACAACAGCTGAAGCTGGAAAAAAAAATAATAAAAGTAAAGCCTCCCAAAGTTCACAGAAAACATCGGAAAGGCTTCCAACACCAACAGCTGCGTTGGCACTGTAAGGCGGCCAGGCACAAACCCGCACTACCGCGTCTGCCTGTGTGAGCAGGGGTTTGTGACCCAGCAGCAGTCCCAGGTTTGGTTCTTGGAAATGGGCATACCCTCTCTTCTGTGCTTTTAAACCACTTTTCCAGTTAAGTCGATAGTTTATTAGAAATCTTCATTGCTATTCCTATGGAAGCCCTATCATATTTATAAGGTTGTAATTTAAGCAGTTTTGCCCCTCAAAGAAGTTTTATGTCCAACATTAATTCCACTGAATCCATTTCACTAAGAAAATGAGTGATACAGCTGCCAACTTCCATCAGCAAAAGAATTACTTTTTTCATTCTCCTTTAATATAATTTGTGATAGTCAGTTATAGAGTTATGGGTCTTCAAATATTTCATAAGTATTTTCAGCAGATATCTTAGGGATATTTTTCATAGAGTATCTTATATGAAGTATTCATAAGATGTGAAATCACTTCATTTCCCAGCAACATAGGACATCAGCAATCACATCAAACCAACCCTTGTATAAGCTTGTTTATGAGAAATTTGTGTCCTTATCTCTCTCTACTAAAGTGAATCATAACAGAATCAGCAAGTAAGGAAAGGGCATTTTCCAAAAATGTTTACAGCTAACATCATGATGCAGATAAACAGCATTTGAATCCTCTGAAATATGTGTTGCCTTTCAACCATGCACACTGGTATCAACAAGTGTTTTTCACATGCAAAGGGCTTTCTTAGAAATAAAAACACCAGCATGAGCTGTGGTAAAGCTACACTGTAATTCTAGCTAGCTTACGTGAGCACCACAAAAGTAACCGATAGGCATGAAATAAAAACAAAACCCAAACTGAAAATATATTTGTTATATAATATTTGATATACTTCAAACAGTTTCCAAGTTCTGTAGTTACCCATTCTTTTAAAAGCGGAAAAAGTTGCTTATATTTTCACTTGTAAAGATGGCATTTTATTTCCCACTCATTTTATATGAATTTTTCATTGCTAGGTAAAACATCAGGATCTGTCGCATTTCATTTCCTCACAAGGTACTTCAGGTTTAAAAAAATGAGACTCTCTCATTCATGTAAACTTGAAGTATCATTCCCTTCATAACCTATAGCAATCAAAAGAAAAAGGCTAATATTTTTATCAGCAATACAAGAGATTTTATATACATATCTAGTCTCATACACTATTAACAGTAATATTTTAGTTATTCATTCCTTTATTATTTATGTCCCAACCAACATTCTTCCATCCTAACTACAAAGCAGTAAAAGGATAAATTTGGAGCAGAAAAAAATTTAAGATAAGTAATATAGCATTTTGCTCCTTTTTTTACGAAAAGTCCTAGAATATCACATGTAGAAAATTACCAGAAAATATTAACCAACTTTTGCAATTCATTTAATATTGTTGTAATTTAGTAATAAAAGCTACATGAGCAGGCACAAAGAATTAAAATACTAATCTAAGTACTGTCAGAAAAGATTCATTTTCTTAACTTTTTATTTTTTTAATTGTCTTCCTATAAGCCAGCCAGAAATGTGAAATCTGGCAGCATTTCCAAGCTTATTTGCTAGGTTCATTTGACTTGAAATTCATTACATGTGTTGCTTACATCTGCACTGAAATGTTCTGCTTCTCAAGTCAGACTTTTCACTCCACAATGGCCAATTTCACGTCCTCTGTCTTTCAGCATACTGCTTTCACTTGCCCATTAGCTTTCAAGTAATAAGGTTTTTTAGTGGCAGTTTGAACATTAACAATTATATAGAATGAACATTCATTTTATGCCTAGATCTTGCTTTCCTTAGAAAAATCATTCTAGCAATACCATCCCTATTAGCAATACTTGTCAGAGTCCAGTACTCTGAGCAGGTTCTTCTAGATATTCCACGCGTGGAGAGTGCAAGGTTAAATATCAAATTTATTTATTTGAAGATAGCTGATTTTACACAGGATTTTTGATTTAGTAGAGCGATACAATATATATTGCATAGCACAATATAAATGTAACTTAAGTTAGCAAAAAAATAAAATATACATATAGCAATTGCAATACAAAGTTCAGTCCCAATCCCAATGTGATTCCCATTACCAGTCTCTAGAATATGCCCACTGTCAGGATGCTGGGCAGCCCCAGTCACTGGGAAAGAGCGCATGGGTTGAAGCCAGCTCAATCCCATTGATCTCTTCAGTTTTTATACTCGGTGTTGGGCTGAGACACCTATTCACTGCCCCCATGTTGGTCTGGCTCACTCAGAGAGACACTCACATTCTTCCAACCAACCCAGTGAAAAACATTGACATGGACACCACCAGTTGACCCACTCCACTGCTGACAGCTCTTTATGTAAAACAAAGGCCACCCTCCACAGCCCTTTGTGCTGAGATAAAGTCAGCTCATTGCAACAGCCGTGGTCAGTCATATCCTGAATTATTCCCTGAGCTTCAGGGGAACATTTCTGGCCCATCTCCTCTGGGCCTTCTTCCATTGTTGGGGTCTACTGGCCAGCAACAGTATATTAATTTTGTCTTTCATAATTTGACAATATTTAGCTTCTTACATAGAGGAAGTGAAAAACTTTGTAGCTCATTCAAGAGCAGCATTCCCTACCCATATAACTCTGTGGTGTCACATTGCTAGGGAAGGAACCACAGGGCAAGCCACAGTAATTCTGATTTCTGACTATTTGAATTATTTATATAGTTGTCCTTTCTAAGAGAAATATCTTTATACATTCATTATACACTGATAATGTGTGCCTAATAAATCAGATGAAAGATAGTTTGAAACATATAGCAGTGCACATTATTTAGCAAAGAAAATTAACGCGTATCATTCTATTTTGGTATTCAGAAAACTTCAAACTGCTCTGGCACACAGCACAGTTTAACTCAAGAAACAAAGAACTAGCTTTTTGTTAAGAATATTAGGGAGCAACAAGGGACTAGGAAACTTAATAGCAAAAAAATCTGTTGCTTTAAGAAGTATTTCCAAGAGTAAACCAAATCCCTCTCTCACTCTGCACCCTCCACTCCCTTGTGAAGTTGGGGTTGGTACCCCAGAGCTAATATGTGATTAATGAATTTCAGGGTCTGTACAGTAAATCTGGAGAAAAAATCTAGGGCCTATGAAAACAAATCAAGCTCTACAAACGGAAGTGCATGTAGTATTGCAAGATGTTCTTGAAATACTTACGAAGGTCTGTACTTCCAATGTAAACACAGCCACCACCAGCCTTAATAATCACTAGATGTACTTTGCACTGAAAGTAGATTTATACCAGACAACCTCACCAAGTCATGGGGCATATTCCTGAAAACTCTTCTATTTGGAGGTAACAAGAGAAAATGAATTAAACCTCACACTGCACAACTGAAAGAAGCAAAACAAGAATTGTTTCTTTTTTCAGTTGATCAACAAGGAGTCGGACTTTTTGGACTTCTCATTATAAATAAGCTATCCTGTATCAGCCTCAGCAAACAACATATCCTGATCTCAGCTGGCCTTGGCCAGCTCAGGCTGTGTCTCATTTTGACAGGAACTGTGTTCCCCCAGGAACATAAGTGTGTTGAATTCAGTGGGACAATTCACATCCGAGATCATACACCATCTGGTTAAGAATTATACCAAAGCTTTGAAGATCACCTATGACTATTTTCTTTTTCTTCCCCCTTTAGCTCCATTTCACCCAAAAGCACTGGATGAGTGCATCTAAAGCATAATTTTCAATACTTAAAGTCTGGCTTTCTAGAAGACATGAAACACTTATTAACACTGCACCAAGGTCCTTTTATTTTACTCTGATTCTGTGACTGTTCGTTAAACCAAGAGGAAATTTCTTTAAACCTGCCTTAGAGTCTCTTTATGTTGCCAGAAGGACACAAAGATGACGAGCAGGCAACCACAAGCAAATCATTCAGCACATCTTAAGAAGCTGCTAAGCCTCAGCTGAGACGACTGAACTGTACCAGCCACGTTCCCAGACCAGTGCAAACACAAGGCACGGGGAGACAGATCAAACCACCACCACTGAGGGTTAAGGACATCTGTTCAGCCTTGTGTTTTCACTGCACTAGGAACAAACCATGGTGCCTGCCACTACCAGACCACAGATGAGGGGCACTAAGATTTGAAGATGTCATGAGACAACTGCTTGTGATCCTTTGCCCACACACATTTGTCCAGAGACTCCAAGGCGTGGGATTCCCTTGACATTAAGCTAGGAAAAACACTTTCTGAAGTTGCTTTGTAATTAATTGGATCTAAAAATTGATATGAAGTAATTTATTAAAAGGACACTTAGAGAATGACCATGCATTCATGAAAGCATATAAAAAAGAAGTCAGTGCACCCAAGGAGCATCTCTCTGTGTGTCACCTTCCAGCAGATCTCAAAAGTGTTACATCAGAGAGAAAATTTTAAAAAAAGGGATGGTTTTCTATACCACAGAGATATTGAAACTACCCAATATATTTCCACCTTTTTTGCAATTATTCCAGTCCAACATTTCTGCAAATCCATTAACTCTCAAGGTAATTTTTCTGTTTATTACTTGAATTTACTGGTTGTTCAAGGGGGCAAAAGGAAGAAAAAGCAAACTTTCTTTCATATGGAAAGAAGGCCTCAGCATGCTCCATTGCACTTGGGACTTATTGACGACTATAGTGCAAAAATCACAGAAAGCATATATAGAAATCTATAAATTCTAATTCATATACTTGCATTCATGTGCTTGTGGATTTCACATCACACAAACATACATTTTTGGACTCAAGTCTATGTCCATTAGCACTGAAAATTGTTTGTTTCTCTTGACTTACAACCATCCAACAACCAACCCTCCCTCCATACAGCTATGGAATTGTCACCTACTTTTTTTCAACGGCAAATTTCAGAGGAAAAATGTTCTCTTTAGAACTTTCCTATTAGATGATTACATTACTTGCAATTTTATGCTGTTTAAAAGCTATCTTACAGGTAATTCCTATAAATGCTTGTTCTGCTGCCCATTCTTCACTAATTTTTGTAAACATTCAAAGCATGCTGACTTCCTTCACCACACATATCAGAGTATTAAGGTGATGACTTTTTACTGAATGTTCCTATGCCAAGTATGAAACACATTTCCCACAAATGCTCTTGTGTCAATATAAAATCTGCTGTGTCAGTAACAATTCCTGCCAGCAATTTTCTGCTACTAAATATTCAGAGAGTAAACATCAAAAAATTGACCTATACAAAAGAACTAATTTTTCAAATTTGCATCAGGAGGAATTCTTACAGACTTCCCCTAACAGGAGAAAATTTAAGTGTTATAAGTATGTGGCATTCCTGACATAACTATGAATAAATAAAATTCTAACACACCAATTTGAAGGCATGTATTTTGAGCGCTGGGAAAAGTCAGTGAAGATGGAAATCTACATAGACTGGAGGGAAGTCTAGGATAGTGGCTAGCATAGCCTTTGTTGGATGTCCCAATACAAACCATTTTGGAACTTTGTGAGATTACAATACCTTAAATTAATTCACATGCCCCCATTATGCATTCAAAGAGGCAAAGCAAATATTTCTCATTAAAGATGAAGTTCCAGGGAAAACATAATTAATTATTTAGTAACCCCATACACCAACCATTTTTTGACTCTCTCAAAATTTAGTAAGAATTTACAGTGATCTCTCCCAAATGTTTTTGAACCACCAAAAAGATAAGACAGTGAAAGAAAAAAATCTACTTTTGAAATCTTTCTGGTAGTTGATATGGGCTCTGTGAATAAATATCTACTTTACAAATTACCATTCCTAATTATTCAGCTTCATTCTTTGCCATTATCAAAGCGATCAAGACCTGAATTAGTATTATCAGCCTAATTATCTGCTCAGTCATATTAATGAACATCACCCTGCTGTCAACCAGGACGTGCAACTCTGAGAATCTCTCCAGAAATCCAGATCTCAATTCAGCGACTTTCAGCAAGCATTAAATAAGTTAACCCCAAAAAGGGAATCAATTACGTTAAAGAAGTTTTTAAAAATTTAGATTTTAGTTGTACCTAACAGCTTGAAGAGGAAATGAGCTCGGTTTCATTCCTTTAGAGATTCTAGTTTTAGAGCAATATATTTCAGTTCTTGTAGAATTAACAGATGGTTCACTCATTTGTCAGGATGAATTTTCCATTTCAATATGACTCTATTGCAACAGCACCACAAAAAGACCAGCATAGATATATAACCCCCAATAATATTTTGCAGCATCCTTCAGAGGGCAAAGTACTTAATCAGATACAACAGGACTTAATGGAGTATCACAACCATCCAGCTACTCCTAATTACTAAACCTGCATGGCTATAAATCAAGATTTACCAAGATTTTGAGCTTATGACCAGGTGCATGCACTCCAAATCAGCGGTGATTGCAGTCTGCCTGTCCTTAGTACAGCCTACCAAGGCGAGAAGCAAGTCATTACACCTCAACTTGAGGTTTTCAAGGGACAACAATTCCATTGCCTTCTTGGGAATTACAACCCATTGCTTTAGTATAAGATAACTTCCTTCCTCTCTTTATAAACATTATACAACAACAGTTCTTCTACACCTAAATTGATCGGGAATTTGACAAAGAGAAGTAGAGAAGCAATTGTTCTATTAGGTAGTACGTACAACTACATCTTCCCAGAATAGGATCTGTTCAGTTTTGGTGTTTGTTGCAAAGGATTTATTTTATGCTGTATAAAGAGAATAAAATTAATTTTGATCTCTGACTTCTTATTTCAGGTATTTTATAAAGTGCACCAAGGATATATACAGAAAAATTGTTATGTATATTGAGAAACTGTCATACCTGAGCAGGACTACTCACTTAGGATTGATATATGTTTCCAGAAGGCCAGCGGACAGTTACAATAATAATTCTTTGCAGTTGAGGGGGGGAACAAGACAAAACACAAAACAAATTAAAACAAAAAAAACCCCAATAGAACTTTCATTTAAGAGACACCCACACTTGTGAGCATTAACTCTTCTTTATCCATCCTGAAATTCTGAGAAGTTACTTGCAAGATTGCNAAAGCCAGCGGACAGATACAATAATAATTCTTTGCAATTGAGGGGGGGAACAAGACAAAACACAAAACAAATTAAAACAAAAAAAACCCCAATAGAACTTTCATTTAAGAGACACCCACACTTGTGAGCATTAACTCTTCTTTATCCATCCTGAAATTCTGAGAAGTTACTTGCAAGATTGCCCCCAATATTTTAGACAAATGCATTCCAGGTGTTTTGGGGTTTCTTTGTTTCTTCCCCAACTGCTTGATATTCATTGTTGCCTGATTCTGTAGGCCATAAGGTGGTGTTCTTCCTCTGTGACTGAATGATTGAGACAAAGGAGAAAGACACACAGGATACAGGAAAGCACCATAAATCACACTCCTGTGCGTATCTTTGAAGCGCTGAGGATTTGCAAAAGAACTTCGGGCAGCCATCCAAATTTCATTAATAATGAATGGTACTAGCTTCAGAAATAGTAGCAAAGAAGAACTTGAATTGTTTATGAGCATTTTTTTTTTGTCATCAGATGGTCTTCATTCACCTGAAACTCTCAGAATACTGAAGAGGAAGATATAAAATATGGTACTAATCCCATAGAGCTGGATTAATTATTTCAATTGAAACCAAATATTATTAGTTTCATTATTCATCTCTAATAACGGAATGCAATGTTTGAGTTTACAATGTGCATGTGAACTTAAATACATAAGCATTAACTCACACATACTAAGATCCACAAACTGAAGATTCTATAGACACCTGATTTGTTTCTGCGATAGCAAACACAGTATGCACAAGAGTTAAATTGATAAATAGAGGTAAGAGTACTACTGAGTGCATAGAAACAAGAACGTCTTCATATTGGAGAGCACCTCAAAGGAACATGTGACTGAGCACCATACTATATTGCTGCAGAGAAATTCAGTTTGATCGGGTGCTTAAACATCAATTGTGTGCTTTAAAGCCTTGCCCCTTGCTCACTAAAGCACCTTTATGGCAGACTACCTTACTAGGAAGGGAGACAAGCTAAACAGCTTTTTTGTTGCACATAGATTCACTGAATATTTTCTTTTGGATTTTTGGAAGTGAATTTACAACTCCAAGTTTTACTACAAAGCCTCAGGTTAAAATAAACCAAAGATTTAAAAACTAATTCCCATCAACTATACTTTCTTTGCATTTTCATGTAATGCCAGAGAGGTTTCTCGATTTGAACACTAACCCCTCCAACTCAGTCATGCTTTGAACTGAGGGAACATGCTTTATTTTTTTTGTGAACACTGATTTACAAAAGAATTCCATTAGCATTGTATGTTTATACATAGGAGAAATCAGGAAATGAGTTTGTTTTTGTTATGTTCTCTTATTAAATATGCATTCAGTTTAGAAAGGGAGGGAAGGGGAGAGGTGATTTCTGAGGAGTTTGAAAGGACTAAGAAAGAAAGAGCTAACCCAAGAGAATGAGATGACTACAACACTCTCCTCTGGTTGTTTCTATTTTAATTTGTTTTGTCTTCCATGACCTTTCATAGTTATCAAGAGAAGTCTGTTCTGTTGTTGTTTTGTTTCCCATCTCACACATATAAGCGAGGGCATTTCTGAGCAGGTACCGAGCCCTGGGTACCAAACTGCTACAAACTGGGAACGTCCCGACAGCACAAAGCTAAAAAAAGAAGTAAACTCACAAAACTATATAAAAAGTACAGCAGAAGGCAGCTCAGCAGGATCCCACAGAAATACAATAATTGTTTCTGCAGGATTCTAACAGCCTTTAGGAAAGGGCACTGAAAACACACTTTCTGAAATCTGTATAGAACAAAAGAAGGATCCAATGGTTTGATTTGAGAAGTGGCTGCACTGTATTCACTGCTTCCTAAACTGAGCCTGGACCAGTTTGAAACCTTCCCCTGACAAGACAGAGCATTTTCAGCTGACCATTTATTACCGAGACTGAAGATAAATGACAACAGGCTTGCAGACTCTGACGGTTTTGTCACGCAGAGCAAAACTTTCAAGCGACACATCTGTGCAATAGTTCTAATGCAAATATTACTCAGTCCTCTCCGACTGAAGTGCCTATTGGCAATTCTGTGAGTATTTCTCTACAATCTTTTTATACACAGCCTAAGGACTTCAACAAACTCTCTCATTCCCTTCAAAGGCTTGTTAAGTATGTGATGAATAAATCTGTCACTTCCAATTCTAAACTTACTTTCTGTTTTGATTGCTGCAGGATCCTGTATCCATGGCAACTTTTCACCACTCAGAATCTATTAAAGAAGTGATTGGTTTATCTAAATAGCCACGCTGATGGAGGTGATTGTTTTTTTGTGAAATAGCAACCGTGACAGGTACTGTACGTTTTCTTGACCAGTTAGTTTTCCAACACAGCAAGTAATGAATTCTCAAAGAACACACTGTGGTCCGCTGAATGCTCAGTTCATTTCTCTTCTCTAAACCAGGTCTCTAATTAAATACGCCTGCAAATCAGCATCTGCATTTCTGATTAATATGTCCTGGTTTTTTTTTTCTTCATCAGAGCACCATTCATACAGATCTTGTTGAAGGTCTGAGTTGCATTTGTCTCCAAACAGAAATATATATTTTATTTTCTTCAGGAGTTTAGGACAATCAGATTTATTTATTAAAAGGAGAAACTGTCAAAAGTTTTCAGTTGGGCATAGCTGAACGCTCAATTGCCCAGCATTGAGAATCAATGCACAAAAGTGTGGAAAAGCACTGTTGCAGGCAGAAGAATGTGAGGAGAGCAACACTTGCAAAGGACAAACCACTTCACAAAGTGTTTCAAGTTCTACAAAACATCTTTTTTCTGCACATTTGTCAAACCATAAGGAGTTCGTAACTCACGTATTATATGTGAAGGCTCTTGGGACCAAACATTTAAAGACCTTAAGCATACATTGGAATTCATAGTGATTAATATGTTAACACATCTTGTAAAGTCTACAAAGGCACACATTCAAAAAATAAGGAAATGCTTGACGGGATGGAATAAAGTCTTAATGCTTAAGTGCAATAAATGTGCACAAAACAGCTTAGTGGGCTTTACATGACAATATATTTAGATCTGAAAATGGCACCCAGAGAAACACTGAAACTTCAAATGAAAATATTATAAATTAAAGCACAGACAAGGACTTCAATCCTAATTAAAGGTATCTTGCTTTGAAGACAGAAGCTTAATCAGTGATCAATATTAATTATATCAATATTAGCATGAAACAAACAGAATGAAAACCATTTTAGCAACACAGCGATTTAGTGCAGATTTCCTAGGTAAAAACTCAGGATTCCAGGTGCAAGATCATGCACGCTGCGTTGAGCCTTGCCAACTTCAACCAGGCAGCAAATTAAACAAGCATAAGCATGAAGTAGCTGCAACTGTAACAGGATGCCTGACACTAAGCCATCTTCATTCAGAGGATTTGACAGCTGAACAAAAGGTTAACAACCCAGTCTGATCTTCTCTGCTGTATGCCATTCTGCTGTGTTCCCAAGCTTAGTAGTATTTATAACATATATACAATGAGTGCTGAAAGATCACTCAAGCTAGTTAAGCTGCAAATGGAAATATTGTTTTTGTTCTGAAGAACAGAGAATTTTTTCCTTTTGTTTCACCTACATAGAGAGCTGTTTTGGGTGATATCCACATGCAGCACCTCTACAGCCATGTTATGCGCATCAGGCTATTAAGATTATGCTGACAGGGTGCTGAAAATATGAAATCCTCAATAGTGGGAACTGTTCTGTGAAGGTTTCAAATCCTATCTGTGAAGCAACAGGAGATGGGAAAAAGAGAGGGTAGAACACAAAATACAAAGAATTAATGAATGTCAGGTGAAGAAAAAATGCTGAAATGGTCCAAGTGCCCTTTGCTGTTCCAGGTTTCCCCGCGGGAGGAAAGGCAGCTTGGAGGAATCGCATTCGTTACTTCTACATGGTGCAGTATGAGGTTCCCATACAAGTATAGTATGAAGTTAGTTATTTATAATGTAAAAACTGATGACAGGCTCAGATTTTGGTGAATGAAACCGTGTTGATGGTTCTGATATAACTGTCTCTGCTTGACGGATAAGCAGGAGGAATGAAGAATGGCATTGCAGCCATGATGTTGGCAAGTGGGTGCTGGGAGCCTGCAATTCCTTTTCGCTGGCCTCAGACCCCCATACCCAAGCTGGCTGCCTGAGAACCATAGGCAAATCAGAGAAACAGCAGGACTTCTCTGACTTTTTTTAACCCCCTACACACAACCGGGAACCACCAACAATGTTTCTCCCTGTGGACTGTAAACTAGTTTAAACCATGAACTGCCTTACTGCAAATCCAGAGCTGAAGAGAGTATATCAAGTTGAAGTTCAAGCTCACTTCATAAGACACAGTGAGTGTGAATGCGTGTTAGACATACAGACTCTAGGGAATATCAACACAAGCTCAAGGTCCATCTTCTGGTGGTGCAGTGGCGGATGGTGACCCACAAGGAGCAGCACTTCCTCCCTGCACTGCGCCAGCCTGCGGGGTTGTGCAGTCAGTGCTGTACAGCACCGGCTGTTCAGATTCAGGACAAGGAATGAAGACTCTGCCAGGCTTATTGTTCCCTCTGAGACATCTTTGAGCAGCAGGACTGACACAACTCAAAGAAAGTTATCCTGGGCTAAAAAAAAAAAAAAAACAAACACCACCAAACTCTTGTCCCTCAACCCCATAAAAACATTAATGCACACCAACTCCATTGGAGTTTAAAATAAAAAAGTTCTAATAACCCCATATGAAATTTTTCACACATTTGTTTTGATCTGCTAACTTTAATATTACATGAAGTTTGGATAACAAACTTTTTCCTCATGATATGAGACAGGAGTGTGAAAGAGGAGACCAAATTCCAGTTTTATTTCCTATGTAACGCTATTTATTCTGGTCAGCACAACCTAAGGTGCTTTTGCGGATACTAAATCAGTCTTCTACATGCAGCTGTTGAGAGCTCCTGGATGTGCCTCAGGGAGCTAAACATTAAAGCTGACATAGTCAGAGCTTCAAGAGTCTCCTCTGCAGACCTGGGGCTCCAAGACCAAAACAAAGAGTGTGGAAACTTTTAACTACCAAAAATCTGGAGCGCAAATCTTCCTTGGATCAATAAGACAACCTGAGAAACTGCCGTACAGATGAGCAGGAAACACACCCATCATCAGTAACATTCTCTGCAAAACATTCTACTTTTGGCAAATTTCCATTTTCTGTAGAAACAAAAGCCACTGGCCAAATTACTCAGGGAAAGGCCTATCCAGAATGAGACATAAAAAGTTTCCCTAGAGCATAACAACATCCTTCAATGAGTATTTTAATAAGGCTGGAGGAAAGGATAGCAGAAGTAACAGGATACCTTTTCCCCGACTCTCTCCTTTGCCCCTGGGTCAGCGAGACAATAGAACCAAGGCAGAATCTGAATTTGCTTCCTTTAACCTACAGCACAATGGTTAATCTGGAGAATCCAGTAAAGGAATTATATTCAGTAATTTGAGATTACCTATACATGACCACAAACTAAAGGGAAACAGGCAGGATTTCTGTGTGTATGTGTTTGGAAAAAGTTAAAAAACGCAGAACCTGATGCGGTTAGCATATGGGAGGCAGAGAGAGAGAAGTTGTGCTTTAAGACCAAGAACAAAAGCAGCTTTACTAAATCCAAATGCTTTCCATATTCTAAGGATATTAAGAGGAAGAAGAAGAATGAATGGCAGGAGGAAGCAAAAAAAAAAAAAAAAAAAAGAGGAAAAAAAATAATTTGAGTTTATGGGGCAACCGAATCTATTACTTGAAGGTGGAAAAAAAGTTACCTGGCTTAGCTTGTGTTATTACAAATTTAGGTCCTTTTCATATTAGCTGCAGCCTTCACAGCACAAAAGCCTTCAGCTGTTTAATAGCCTAGGTGTAAATGTGCTTATTAATGAAAGAGAACAAAGCCTCTGAGTAACTTGGCTTCCCGCTCCTCTCCCTCACTACTACTCGTTAACGAAACTATGCCTCCACCTGGCAAACAGACATAACAGCAAATTCCTAATGAACCGAAAACAATCTGCACATCTAACATACCACAAAGTTTTGGCACATAGGCTATTGGCTTCAGTAAATGAAGGATTTTCAGTAAATGAAAGACTTTACACATGGAATTTGTTGCAAACTCACATAACCATTGTACCTACTTGAAGAGTTCAGATGAAACGAGTGGTTTAGTACTTAGAAAAACTACATATCGACGGCTGCCTGTTTTTTAAGCTAGAGTTTAAAAGCTAGCATAATGGTATTGGGAAAAAATAGCATTAAGAGAAGTTTGTTGACCTAAGAGAAGGCACAGACCATTTTATGGGCTACTCAAAACCAAACCTGGCCCAGCAGGTTGTGACTGTGTTGGTATAACATGAGCTGCAAATATTCAGTTTTATTGAAAGTAATTGAAGAAGACAGTCCACACAATTATCTCAAGTAAATTCTTGTGTTGTTGTTCTGAGCGGAAAACCATGTTTTATGGAAGGCTTCATATTCATAACATTGTTCTCTGACAGAACAGAGTTAATTTTATAAGAAACTTTGAACTGAAAAAAACCCAGTAAAATCCTAGGCGACCCTTCGAGAGAAAATAGTCCTGACCCTTGCAATTTTATTCAACAAAACACCTTAGAACTTGATTTAGGGCAGGAGTGAAGAAGAAGAAATATTCCTCATAGTATTTTGCATATATGGGTGGCTTTTTCTCATTCCACCTCAAGGACCTCCACCTCCATTTTATGCCCTGGGCAACTGAAACTCCTCCAGCCCCAAAACACAACAGATTCAGAGACATTCGACCCTGGCTCTGGGGCTCTCCCTGCTGAGTCCACAGTCCTGCACAGCACTAGATGCTTCTGCTTAAGGAAGAAGTCAAGGCACTGAATTTGAATTTGCAAGTTTTTGGGACAACTGGTCTAAGCCAGCAAGATATGCAAGAACATGTCCAACTACTTATGGGAGTAGTCCTAATTACTCAAACTCTAATTGGGATTATTACCAGCTATACCCACTACTTAAATGCAAGCCTGCTCCTGTTTGTGCTGCTCACAGCCCTGTAACCACAGACTTCAATAATTTACACCCATTTGGTGGTAAATTGAACCCAGAAATTATACCTAGGACTGGATTTAACCCTCAGCATTCATTCTCTCCTCACTCTGAGTGGTAGTGGAAAGAATACTATAAAAATATATTTATTCCCAAGTTAGTAACAGCACAGTATTCATGTATTTGCAGATTTCTGAATCACAAATAACCAGAAGAATCAAGAGAATAACCTCACAGAATCACAGAATGTTAGGGATTGGAAGGGACCTCGAAAGATCATCTAGTCCAATCCCCCTGCCGGAGCAGGAACACCTAGATCAGATCACACAGGAACGCATCCAGGCGGGCTTTGAATGTCTCCAGAGAAGGAGACTCCACAACCTCTCTGGGCAGCCTGTTCCAGTGCTCTGTCACCCTCACTGGAAAGAAGTTTTTTCTCATG
>VZTO01026680.1:74088-113647 GCA_013400615.1 Syrrhaptes paradoxus
TGGTCAAGCATGACTTCCCCTTGGTGAAGCCATGTTGACTGCCTCTAATGACCTTCTTATCCCTGATATGCCTAGAGAGAGCATCGAGAATAAGTTGTTCCATCACCTTTCCAGGGATGGAGGTGAGGCTGACCGGTCTATAGTTACCCGGGTCCTCCTTCTTGCCCTTTTTGAAGGGACTGTCTCACAGTGACATGACTTCTTTTGGACAGACACTAGACTTTTTCTTCACTCTTCTTTGAAAAATCCAGGAGACATCTTTCACAACTTTCCTATTTGCCATGCTTCTGTGCCTGCTAACACTGACACAATAGGGATACTTTCTGTTAATCTGTTATTACAGTACAAAGTTATCTGGTTATCAATCAACACCTCACAATTTCAGTTACCATTGTTCTGGTTTATTTCAATGTCTCAATCTGTTACCTAAAATACCTTTATATATTGCTTTCATCTCACAAATTTCTTGAAAGTAATAACCAAAATGTAAAATAGATATTGTCATCCTTAAAAAGCCTCAACAGTCAGCAATGAATTTCAAAGTGGTTAAGTTACTATACCAATAAAACAGCAATCAGTAAATTTTCCACAGTTTTACTGTGTAGTTAAAGACCTATAACCCTCTAAAGATTATAAACCATAAATAAGTATAAAGTTACTTGATATTTTCATAACTCACTGGTCCTAAAAAATAATTAGATATTAACTGCAAATGGGTAGCTTCTAAAAAACCAATTCTAAAGAAATTTTTTAAATAGTTCCCTAAAATCAAAAAAGCTATAAAAAACAAAGTTGACCGTTTTCCTTTTTCTTTTAATTTGCCAGATTGGATAATTTTCAACAAGAAGGAACCATCTCAAAGCATTCTATGCAAGTTTGATTGATTCCAAGTTCTTCTTTCCCTGAGAAAAGAGCAAATTAATGTGGTGCAGTTTATGCTATGAGCAACAGCAAGTGTGGACATGATCAAGGTTGGCATGAGGTTGATTAAAAAGTTATTATTTAGTAACAAGATTTGACAGAAGGAACACTTGTCTTTAGACACCTTACAAGAGATCCCCTTATTAGATCCCAACACACAGAACAGGGGTTGGACTGGACTTAAAGGATGCACCAAGGTCTGCATAACACTATGCTCCTGGTCAAAACTAAATACACAGAACTGTTCACCAAAAAAGCTGCAAACCCTCACTATATAAAGTCTTTACCATATTAAGTTGAATTTACTTGAACCTATGCCTACCTTAATTTTCTAGACTGTCCTTATGGTCAGAAGTGTAACACTGTCCTTTGCTGCTTGAGAGAGCAAAGAGATTCCACAAACTTGTGGCATTAGCCCTCATTCTTTGACTGAGCAAACAAAAGTGCTCAAACCCTCAGCTAGTATAAACACACAGTAGATCCACACAGTCATATCAACGGAGCATGTGTCCTACAGTGGGATTAGCAATTTTGCCTTTTCTTTTAGCAGCCAAGACAGTCATAGCATATCAGAACTGCAGTTGTTCATAGGGGAAAAAAAAAAAAAAAGCCCCCACAAAAACTCCCAAAATTACGTTTGTAAACTACACTTGTTTTTACCCCTACAGGTAAATGTTGTGTGTGATTCATAGTCATCTGTGCCAGTGCATTTACAAATAACTTATTTTTCATCAAACTTATTGCCTGCATACATTTCCTCATATCTTTTATCCTCACATCTTTTTTTCTTTTAAGGAATTTAATACTTCTTTTCTTTTGCCCATAGAAAAATAAAATAATAAAAACATAAATACAAGAAGTTTTAAACAGCCACAATGGGAAAAAGAGTCTTTCAGAAAGCCTCACAAAATTTTCAGAGATTTAAACCATCATTCACAAGATAGCACATAGTTACTTCTAAGAAGAGAAGGAAAAGATAACTTTGGAAATATGATACTGTGCGGTGAAATGTCTCCATCAAGTTAAGAACTATCCACTACGGAACAATAGTCAAATGGAAAAAACAGGAATATGGGCAGATGTTTTCAATCACTGCTTTTAATTACATAAAAGACTTCACATTCCACATCATCTGGCACAGAATCACTCTCTGGACAGCCCCTCACGTTCTGCTTTCTCTTAAAGGTGAGCTACAAAGCTAAAATGAAAATCAAGCTCATTTTAGATGTGCAAGACGAATTCCCTCCTCCCTCCTAACCAGACAAACGCTTTTCTGCTAGCCTCCTACAGGTACCAGGACTCCAGTTTCTGATTCAGTGAATGTATTGCCCAATGTATGGCAAATTAGCACACCTGCCCCCTCACAAGTGTAGCTAAGCTGGGCATATCGTCCACACCAAGCTTCAGGCGGCTTCCAGTCCACACATCTTCCCATCGAGGCCCTAGTAATCCAGAGGGCCTGTGGCACGGGTTTTGATAATAACGTGCCACCTCACTGACTACGGTCCTCAATCTCATTGAAATAACTGCTACTACATGATAGAACATTATCACATCAAAAGTATAATTTACCAGAGTATTTTCAGCAAACCTTGGATACTTAGACATTCTCCTAAATTTCCACTGATACCAAAAAACATGCATGTTTTCTGCATTTATGTCAAAAGTTTGTGAACACGCCCTCCAAATTCAATTAATTACACCTCTATTGTTTTGCAGTTCACATTAAGAAGAGAAAAGAAAAAAAATCTGAAAAATTCCAGACACATTCAAGACTTAAAAGACATTAGAGAAATATCTATCTTCTTAATATCTTCTCAAAGACTTTACATGTCTCTAGCCATAAAAGGAAGCTCTAAATGAAGAAATGGGAAATCACATAATCTGCAGCCACAGATGCAGCAGATCCACACTGCACATACTCTGCTGTTTCAAGAAGCGCATTTCCCCTAACAATCTATCTATAAAGTTATGCTGATTGACACTTAGAGCACCAGCTTTAATTGTATTCACATTTTTAAATACACATCACATCACAGATCAGAGCACGCAGCTACCTACAGTGCATGTTCCCTTTATCAGCACCTTTAGTAAAATGCACCAACTCGGTCTGTATTGGAACCACACTCCCCACCCTCCAAAGTACCACTTATATTTTCTCCATCTTCTTCCAAGTGCAATGTATAGTAAGTTCCTCATGGGAACTCAAGCAGACTTAAAATGTTTAAAAATAAAGACTTTATAACTCATTAACAAGTACGAATTTTGTCTTTGAGACTAATTCACACTCAAGGCCAAATTCTTCCCTTAGATTTGCACGACTGATCTCAGTTCAGATATTCTTCTCTGCTTATAAACAAACCTTTCTAGAGATTCATGTATGTACAGAAGATAGTAATTCAGAACCCAGAGCTAGTGTCCCATGCAGCTCTGGTAGATTTTTCATACAATTCACATCCTATGTGAGAGTAAAGCCAAGACCTCTGGAGGATTTTCCTGAGACAAAGAATGCATCAGAGTCATCCCCCAAGGAGTCATTATCCCAAATTCAGGTCACTCCCTTGCAAAAGAAAAAGGTTCAAATCTTTGAGTGATAATTCAGAGCCTAAGCCCCACATCACAGCCCACCAACCCAGATAATGTTTAGCTCATCAGCTATTTTAGGGTATTTCTTTTGCTCTTCTCCATTTTGACCCCCATTTTCCACTTGGCTTAGGAAGCACCCGCCCTGATAAAAGACTCATCAGAAGTGCCGTATTGCATGCCTGCAATTCTGCTCAGGTTGATATATTTGTAGCACAGAGGTGACTACAAGGAATATACACTCTCCAGTACTGCTGTTAGAGAACAGAACATATTTGAAAAAGAGTCTAAGGTGCATACTTTGTGACATGCAAACCAGATACCACATATCACTTCTGTGCTTTTAGTGGAATACATAGAGAACAAGGCAACCAACCAGACCTAACTCCTCCCATAAATACACATGGCCCCACAGACAGGAACAGACATGGTCTTTTGATCCATCTATCCAGTGGTGGAGCTACTGACAAATTTGCTCATGGAATAGATGGCACACATTTGTGTTCTTGGCCAAAAGTAATGATTTCTGCCCTATAAAACATTCACAAGTTTGTGTTCGTATGCACATCAAACTCTTGTTACTCTTTACAGGTAGGTGTCCTAAAGGCTACCCTGAATGCAATACTAAACACACCACCCTCTGCTCACCTTGTAAAAGTAAACTCTCAGAACTATATTGATTAACGGATGGTACCTTTCTGTTTCCCAAGTTTTAAGGGATCCAGCATCCACTGAGATGTGCAGAAAGGGAATTTATAGTTACTCTGTTCTGGGTGTTTTGCTAGTTACTACTGGTCTTGAAGAGAAGCAAAAGGAGGCCTTCAGCTCATCACACTACTCTGCTGTTCAGATCCATGGAGTACATGGCTGCTCCTCTGCTTTCAAGGACAGCCAAAAACTCTGTGCCTCTTTTATTATGCTTCTATTCCAGTAGCTTCTGGTATCTCCCATTCATTCAGTTTGAAGATAGAGGTCTAATTAAGTTTGTAAGAAATATCTTATAGATGGGAAGAACACATCAAAGAAAAGGATACTTCAAGCAAAACACTGGGATTTATTTTGCACTTGACATAAAAATATTTTGGTTTCGACTGAAATACTCTTTTGCTAAATAAAATTTTCTTGGAATGTCTTTGAGAAAAAAATAGAATTGTTGCAATTTCCTTCTGAAGTAGGATGAAAATCAGATTTGAAAACACAAATAGTGTGATTAAACAGAAATTTTATCTTAAAGATAGTGGCGGCAAAAATGGCAAAATAGTTCCTGGCTTTCAGTCCTATGACAACATTATAAGATTATGTATCTGTTATCTTTCCATTAATGCATATTACAGATGTCAGAAGCAGGTGAAAGTGATTGGTTATATGTTTATTAAAAATTACGTCTTCTAGATACACGGGCTCTTCTGCTGATAAGTTTTTAGCTGACACTGAAAACAGCCAAATGTGAAAAACTGTCTTTGAAATAGAGTTTACCGACACTGAGTGAGTCATGCATACATCTTCATCATGAGACCTTCCCCAGTAAAACCATGTTTAATTAATGATTCTGCAGGTCTCATTCTTCCTGAGAGAATTCTATTAAAGTGAATGGATGTATCTTGCCTTATATGCTTTAACCTCTAGAGAGAATGCTGCCAGTGAGGCTAAACAGATAAGCAGATCAGTGTATCGCACTTTAAAAAGATGAATGAAACACTTAGGATTTAGCAAGGTATTTATCAGAAAAATTCCACTAAGAACGTAGGTTTCAGATTGCTTTTATGGCCCATTTTACTGATGGTATCTGGCAAGCTCTCCAGGTATAGCAGTGTGCATCAGGGAATGGTCTCATGAGCTACTAGTTTAAATGGCTCACTGTAAACAGCCGTTTGCATATAAACAGCATTCCACATCGCACTTGGTGGATAAGCCTGATGGAGTCTCAAATGTTATTATTCTCACCGAAAGACAATAGCTGATTTTTCATTTCTTTCTTTTGCTTCAAAGCTTTGAATAAAAGTTGTTGCGAGACTGTCAAAGCACTTCACACTTGGCATCTGAATGTAATTATAACATTCAAAGAAAAGTCATGCAACATTGATTACACTTGGGTTTACAACTCCAAACTGCTTTATGAAAGCAAACGAAACAAACACAAACAAATCTCATATGCCTCAATGTCTCCAGAAGCAGGAATCTTCCAGGATAGGAGAGAACTGATGTGTGTTTCAGTAACAGGAGGCTCCAGCCAGAAAGGTACCACATACTTGCCAATAGCAGTGGATCACTGGTACCACCAACAGCAAAAGCATTTTGGACTTTTTTTTTTGTTTCCCTACAATCATATAAATTAATTTAAAAAAATAAAAAAAACCCAAAACCAAAAACCAACCCACACAAACAAAAGAGGAAAACCATACCAAAACCACACAAAACTAAAAAAAACACAAAGCTTGAACAAAGGCCATGATAGTAAGACATGAATTTCTAGGAATATGTGGAACTGTGCTATAACAATAACGATTATTCTATCTGACCTTCTTGCATTTGGATCCTGCCAAAGGATCACTTAAATGTAGAATGTTTATTCTCCTCCTCAAAAGTATAACATCTACTTCTTAAAAAAAAATGGAGCAAACCTTCTTGAACATGCAGTCCTGTCATTCATGCTGACCCACAGGATTTCGGCAGGGTTCCCTTGCAAACCTGCTCAGTATGGAGACCTTTACACATCAAGAGTGGGGAGAATCTACAAGTCACACAATATCAGAGTATAGTCTGAAACAAAGACAGAGAAGGCCCACACTTTGAAAATAAATCAGTCTTTCATATTGGAGAAGATGGGAGTACATCTGCTGTTCAATTATGTCATATATAGTAGAAATGTTCCTGTCTCTCAGGCTGTAAAACAGTGTTTCTTCACAGCCTTCCATTCAAACACAGGAAGAATACAAAGACAGATATATTTGTCCTCAAACAATGTTATTATTCATCAAGAGATAAAATAATTCCAAAGCTATAAAAAGTTTTCTTAAAAAATGATATGCCAGACTGAAAGCATGATGCCATAGCCAAAAGTAGTTGGCAACATCTGACTGTTTTGAAAAAAAGAAAATCAAATAAAATCACAAAGAGAAAACCATCTCTACAAGGATACCAAGTAGATTTAAAAACAACTTCATTTACTGCTCATCTTCCATCAAGTGTCAGAACATGGTGGCACTAGGCAGAAACTTAGTTTTACAAACCAGAGGAAGACCACACAGACTTCTGGCTACTGGAAATAACTTTAGGAATACAACACCACTTAATTCACTTAAATCTTTATGGTCCTCTCTAGTGTTTTTATTATAAAGGAATTCACTCTTACTTCAAATGGCAGGTGCAAAGTAAAGTGTTAAGTTTTCCAAATCAGGAAATTGAGAGAAAGAGGGCATGGGCAGACTAAGGAAGGTCTACTCTTTTAAGGAATAATCCAGAGCCCATTAATTTAAAGACTTTTTTTAAACTTAATGGATTTTGGATCAGGCCCCTGAACTTTCTCAAACTGTTGGGTAGACAATTGCATCTCCACTAGAAACACATTTAAATTTTAGCTTTATTGCATGTCAAGTCCTTTCCTTCCTCTTATGTATTAGAGGAGTCCAATGGGTAATTAGACAGGTTACCAAGTTCTAAGAGCTTTCCATTCCCCCTGCCCCTGAAAAAAGCTTCAGCAGCTTTCTTTTGGTGCAGGGACTCAAGAGACTTAAAAGGAGTTTATGCACTTGTCATCAGAGGGCTCACAGATGTTGCAACTCCTCTCTCTGATAGTTCTCTCCCTTTCCTCATATGTCTTAAGTGTTTTCCTCTCAACGAGTTTCAGAAGCCACCTCTCCCACATCCAGTGGTCCCTGTTGGTTTTATGAGTAATGTTTTCCAGAGTTATTAGCATTTCTTAAAATATTCAGAGTCCCACCAGCTCCACAGGCTGTACCTACAGCAGACATGCAATAAGATGAAAGCCTGGGGAGAAAAGCCCTTTGGTATTCAGGCTCTGCACCTACCCCTGATTTTGCAATGAGGTCTGTACAGGCAGGCTTTTGCTTTCAGAAGCTAAGCTCTCCTGATACAGCACAATCCTCCCTGTTTTGTTATGAATTACACCAAACAGAGGTTTTTCCTCAGTGACCCTCACACCTGCCTCCCAAAAAATCCCTTCTTACACTCACAAATTTTAAATCTGAAACTTTTTTTTTTCCAAACAGTAGTTTTTCAGATGGATGATCTCATCTGGAGTCACATTGAGTGAAAGGGAGTTCTTCATGCTGAAAATGAGCAGTTAATTGAACAACACATTTTTCGGAACATGTGAAAAGTAGTACATACTACAGCAGAAGTCTGCTTAAGCAGTCACAGTATCTGTATATGATGATTCAGGTCATGCAATGGAAATGCTTCTTAAACTCTCTGAAGTCCTTCTATAACAAAAATCTCCATAATGATCAGCTTACAGCCCAAAATACCAATGCTACACAAGAATTCCCTCTTGCCACCTCCAGTTGCAGGTCCCGGCACAAATGCCCAAGCCCTGCTGTGACAGGGTTTTAAAGCAGCAAACATCAACCTGGTCCAAGATCAGAACCTGACCCATGAGATCTAGTAACTCCCAGCTTACTGCAGACCAAGATCCAGCTACCTCCAACAGCAAGGCAGGCAGAGGCAGGAGACTCTTGATTCTCACTCCCACTGAGCCCTGCATATTGCAGGATTCACAACCTTGCATAATGACCGATCTTCAGCTGTTTGTCACGACATAGGCAATATCTACCAGATCCTGCAGAGTTGCTGATTTAGGAAAGAAAAAAATACAGTTTGACACAGGAAGGTTACTGACCCCTTGGATAAGAGTAGTGCTGGGGAGACTCCTTGGATTAGTTCAAGAGAGACATCTCCACACAAAGGGGTTATTTCACATTTTTGTAGCTCAGGATTTTTAAACTGTATTTGAACTCTGCATATTATTACAGATTAACTTCTCATTATGCTCCATTAGAATTTCTATTTGCTGATATACATACAAAATTCTAATGTGAAACCCAAGCAGGCCCACACTGTTTATGTTGCAGAATGACCCAAACACTAAGTTTAAATAGACATTATTTAGCACATGAGAACTCCAACTTCACATAGATGTCCCATAGTTGAGTTTTCACCCATCTACTCTGATAGAGGTTTATAACTTACATTTTAGTAAATCCGTTGTTGGCCATTTGTTAAAATAGCTTCTACAAAGGATTTAAAAAAAATTACTTCCAAGATGCAATTTTTGCTGATTGATATCAATCTTGAATCTAAGCAGAAAAATAATGATAGAATTAAAGTCTGATAACCAGGTTTGATGCCTTTTGTCTCAAATATTGCCTCAACATTTGGTCTTGACTTGTTAACAGGCAGCAGAGATAATTGTGATAACAAGCCTATAACACAGACCAAACTATCACAGCCACAAGCAGCTGAAACTGTAGTAAAATACTTCTAAAATAACCTCTATTTCTCAACCAGTTATTTCCACATGCCTGAACCTGAGGCAAAAAAAATATGCAAAGACCTACAGGAACACATTTTCACAAACATTCCTCCAATTTCTTCCTAATTGCTAACGAAGGAGTAGACTTTATTGCTAGACAGAATTCTGTAATTCTGCTTATCTACAGTTTAAGACAAGGTAATTGTGCTTGAAGTAGTACTGCAATCACATTCCTAATACACTTCAAGTTTCTTTTGTCATTTGTATGAGAAAGAGAACCAATTAATCTACAAATAGAAATCATTTTGTATTTTTAAGGTAGGAACACATGCAAGATTTATAGAGAAACATCCTTCCTTACAGACAATACGAAGATTAACTGACATAGGACCAGTATCACAAGAATCTAACAAAAAACCCCGCAAGTGACAAGAACNGAAACTGATTTGATTTAGAAAAGAATCTAAGTTTCATTTTCAAATTAATCAAGATGTCCTCTGCTAGGAATTCACCAGCCCCCAAAACAGAACTTGTTTGAAAGAAAAGGTCTGTACTCCATGAGTCATTAACACAGCTAAGCATTCCGGATAAGATTCAACAGGAAAAAAACAAACAAAACATATAAATAAAACCAAATCAAAACCTCATAAGAATACTGTGCACACAGAACAGAAACCAGAGATGCAGAGGACTGAAAAAGATAAACCTACTTTTTTTNTATCATACATAGCTGATCAGGATAAGGTTAGTTGAAAATAATTGCAGAATAAGAGACTCAAATAAGAAAATGTAATGAAATAGAAAATGCTAATTTTCCCCCCTGCCCCCCAACTTCAAGAAAGTATTGAATGGAATTTTAATTTGGGAAAAAAAATAATCTACAGTNACATTTAAACTGTACAAGTGCCAGGCACACTTAGTTTGATAACATTATAATATTTTAATTTAAGTTTTATAACAATGCAGTATTATTTTCTATCCAAAATTATTTTCCATTAGATGATCTAAACTCACATACCAGTACTCCTGGTTACTAAAGAACTGATGATCCAAACATTACCCACCCCCCCTCAAAACTCTCACCAGCCCAAACAATGAATCAAAAAACCCCACACATGTACTTGGTTTCATAGACTTGGCATATGCTCTGTAAGACTAAAGGGAAAGGAAGAATGCACCATTTTGCTTCCTTAATAAGTTTCAAGCCACATAAAGTTGTATGATTAAGATCTAGCATGATGTATGGGATCTCTTTACATCTTAACGTACAGCAATATATTTAATTACATTCATATTTATGCTTAGTATGATCAGCAAAAAGGTCAAGAATGGGCACAAAGATCCCATTTGTTGTGACATCTTCCCAAGTCTGAAATTCCTTCTTCACATGGAAGCTAGTGCTCAGAAAAGCATTTTATGACATTTTACAACATTTGAAGTGCTGCTTTAGGATGTTCCCCTGGGAAGAGGGAGAAGACAGTAACAGGCCCAAATTGGAACTGAAATCTACACCAAGGTGTTCCACTTGTACTGCCTCATTTCTAAAAAAAAAAGAAAAAAAGTAGCTTCATTGTAAGCCAAAATAAGATGAAGCAATAAAAAAAAAATTACCAAAAAAGCAGTGCTGCTTTCAGGGAGAGCCGACTGCGCTGTATATAGTTTAATTAGTCGTGATGGCCCAGGTTTAGACTACTTTTAATTGAAAGGGAACTGTAACTGGTATCAAGAATAATGAAATAAAAAGCACTTTTCTAGTACAGCAAATATTTGCGATACTGTTACAACTTTACCTGAAGTGTGTAACTTCTCAGAACTTCTGAACTGCTAAGAAGAGACAGCACTTCTCCCTTGCTGCCTCCATGCCACTAGCAAAGCCACGCTGCACCCAGCCCTTCTCTCCCTGACTCTACATTACCTCACATTCCAAGACAAAATCTTCAGTTTTGTATTAGATCCACAATGCATATCCCAGAAGAACAAGAAAACTTCAGAGGCTGAAACCAAGTAATCATAGTCACACATCCATAATGGAAATGCCACTTGGAAAAGAGGGAAACATCCCAGACACACCACTGTGCTGGAGCAGAAAGGCTCCACTTCACCCACACCTGCACCACAAGCATCACAATCGTGGGATATAGGCAACACCTGCAGCTAACTCTTTCTCTTTGAGGCAAAAATGCTTTTAGCAGCTGCAACTTGATCTCCTGATTGCCATATCTGGGGTATGTGGTTCCCAGGCTGTGTGTTTCTGTTTGTGTTCCAGCAAATGCAAAGAACTACTGAGACTTCTTTAGCAACTTGCTCTGTCTCTGAAACCCTCAGTAAGCTCCAAATGCACCTGGCAAAGGTCATTACTCTTGTAGCTGAGCCTAAATACACAAGAGGGTTCTTTTGTCTAAAATTCACACCAGATGTCACATGGGGTAGCTGTGTCCCAGGCATTTGCTGGACAGCAGGTTAGTCAGCTGTTATCCAGTAGTTAGGCAGGTACATTATCCATCGCGCTACTTACACATAGGATATTTAGCCACCAGACAGATGTCCCTGATTTATGCTTGGTTTGGTGAATGACTGCGGTGTGTTTGCCCGAAGGAAGATGGAAGCCACATTCATTTCCTTGTACATCTCCTGCTTTAAAGAACTGTGTTTTAAAAACTAGTCAGGTGATTAATAGCCTACCAAGGAATACTAATGTTATAACACTAAAATTAATTTGTATTTCACTACATGCTTTGAGAACTGCTAGAAATTCAAGAAAGAGCCCTGTTAAAAGATGGAATTACCTTCCCTAACATCTCTAGAAGTATATGGTGTGTCTACAACACATCCTAGAAATAACCAGCGGTTAAGCACAGATGATTGTATTGGTCCTTTTCCTAGCACACAGTCATTCATTTAAAACCCACAGACGCGCACAGTTTACTTTGCTTTGTGCCACTATATAAACACTGCATTTTCATTCTACTGTTACAATACCATCATCATCTATAATGGTAGCACTCATGTTGTTAATAAACATTACAGTGATATAAAAGAAAATATCCCCATCAGTGCATCCAGACTAATAGCTGAGATCAGCATAAAACCCTAGACGATGGTTAAGGCTTTAAACACATCACCAGTACCTACCTACCAAATAAATAAAAGATATAATTCCATTACAGTATAATATTGAAAGCTGTAACATGTACACTTCACTTTGTAAGAAAATAGAACAAATATCCAAGTATTAGCACCCCTTTTCGTGAAACATGTATTTACGAAGGTACACTTGAATAGGTCACAGTACCTAACATCGGATGGGACAAAAATACAGCAATGACCCACCTCCTTACTTTGCAAAGTGCTTTTATACCTTCAGCACATTGCCAGTCACTAACTAATTAATTACAACTCACTGATGCAGGCAATCACTCAAGCATGCACATGAAGACCAGAATCAGGGCTACAACTTCAGAGCATCTGGTTCTCAATGACAGGGCTGCTCGGTGAGAGCACAACACTCATCTGCCCAGTGCACACACAGCAGCAGAGGCTTATTTATAGTTGCTCCTCAGGAAGCTGTAATTTGTATTAAAATACGTAATGACTGAATTACTCGTCAGTGCCTGTACTTGAGAATAACAAAGCATTCCCACCAATCCCCATACTATCTAAAGCTGCAGCTAATACTGAGGATTTGTTCAAAATGCAGCCTAAATTGGAATGAAACCTGACCTTTATACAGCAGAAAACAACTGTTACCTTTTTTTTTCAAGGACATTTCACCAACACCACAAAGTAGAATTCTTGGTGATTCATGCTGATATACAGGCATCTGCTGAGTATTAACAGGGCACACAACATTAGGCAATGGCCAAATGTAACAAAGAAGCTCAAAGGCATGCTTGAAAATAAATCAGTGAAAACACAACTTTCTTTCACTACTAGTGTGTCTTTCCCTCTCACACACAAGCCATCTTGAACAAAGTACTAATCAGAGCTACGTTCACTTTGTGCCTTAAAGTGCACCTAGAAATTCTGCCTTTCTTACCCCCTACTCCTACCCCTTTGCTCCACATGCTGTGCATCTTGCACACCTGGCAGTCAATTGCTAGTTTCACATAATTAGTCTGTAATCTCTCCCAGTTACATTATCACCTGCTCTGCCTACAAATCCACTGCCCTCCCACTTTCTCTAATTAGCAAGTTCTTACTTCATCCTTTCTAGCATGGAGTCAGGAAACATAATTTCTATTAAGAAATTTATTCTTTTCTGAAACGCTTTTCAATGTGTTACATTCAGACTGTCCTTCCAAATAAAACTACATAAATCCACAGCACATCCTCACAGTGTGAGATCAAATGTTGCATGCTCTCGAGTGGCGAAGTGACTTCTGCACTTTAGGCAGGAAGCACCCTGCTCCACAAGTGCATTACAATGCCAAAGCCTTAATAATCCGATTTTAAAACATCATGTAAATTAAAATTAGATTACATGAAATGTCATTGTTAACTGGTTTGTAATAGCTCTGTGCGACACAGCATTCCAAGGACATTCAGTTTCCCACAGTAAAATCTGTAAGTGATGTGACTGAATAAAGAAGGGATGATGTCGTTCATAATTGAAAGGCTTGGGAGTTTTCCAAAGATGTTTCTTCTACCTAAATCCCCAGGAAGTATATGATTCATATACAAGTTGAATGGGTGCAATAACAGAAAGCAGAGTTATACAACACCCAAAAAAACCCTTTAAGTACAGCTTGAGCAAACGGGCTTGTTTTGCCTAAGAATGACAGTGAATGTAAGTCATCAAGCATGTGAAAGCCTGGTGCAAAGAGATAGGAGCAGTCTCTCTTTGTCGCAGAGTACACAGAGCAGGGGGCTTAAAATGCAGAAAATAAAGATTCAACTTCAGGGAAAACAGAAGCAAAAAGCAACTTTCTGATGGTAAAAGTAGTGAGATACAGGCAGAGAAACTGGGAAGTTTCTACCACAGGCAGTTTTGGAGAAAGTTCAAAGGAGTGTCAGTCAGGGAAAATGTTGCTTAGAGAAGGATTTATAATCCGGGACTGGTACTGTGCAAAGCAGAAAGAATCAGAAAACAGGGTAAAATGGGTTATGCCAGCAACCTTCCAGTGCTGAAAGGGGCTACAGGAGAGATGGGGGGGCTCTTCATCAGGGAGTGTAGTGACAGGACAAGGGGTAATCGTTTTAAGCTGGAAGAGAGTAATTTGGACTAGTTACTAGGAAGAATTTTTTTTCTGTGAGGGTGGTGCGGCACTGGCACAGATTGTGCAGAGAAGCTGTGGAGGTGTTCAAGGCCAGGCTGGATGAGGCTTTGAGCAACCTGGGCTAGTGGAGGGTATCCCTGCCCACGGCAGGGGGTTGGAACTCGATGATCTTTAAGGTTCCTTCCATATGATTCTATGAAATCAAAACTTGAGACAAGATTCCCCACATTTTAGTTAAAATTAAATAACTTATGATTATTTATAGCATGCGCATCCACTTCTTGCTGAAATAATCCAAGGCCTGTGTCCTGCACATAAAAGCCAGGTAGGGCTGGAAAACACTCATTGATGTCATCAAGCCCATATTCTTATTTCCTTCTGGTTTATTCCCTGCTTTATCATCTCAGACACCATTCCCTAAACTAATTTAAAATATCTTCATGGGTGTTTTTCAGATTTTAAAAGCCCTTTATTTACTGAGTTACTTCCAATATTGTTCATGTATCTCGCAGCTAAATGATTCTTTACCCCATGATTGCTCTCTGTTTAGCTTGTCTTATACATTACGAATACAAGTATTGAAAAAGGGAAGTCACAGGTCTGAATCTAGCGTCAGGACTAGCATACAATTCACCTATTATTTAAATACCTTTAAGAGTTCCTTTTCATCTCAGTTTTAAAAATCCATAAACCAAAGGCAAAATCCCCATTACTTCCATACACTGCTTATTAGAGGTTTCTTTTTTTATCAGCATTCCTCTTCTATCCCTTGTCAAAACCGAGAGAAAATAGGGATAGAGAAAATTATATTCAAAAAGTTTGCGGGGCTTCATTGCTGATACTAGTAATTTGTGAGTCTAAGGCTACTTACTTACATAGGGATTGTAGGGAAAACAGATGCACCTTACTTTGCAGAAACAGCAACAAACTGAAGTGTTGGGAAGTCATTGCCATCATATTTCAAGTACAAAATGTGAAAAGCATGGCAACAGTGACATCTTTGTTTTACTGGGTTACCTCTATCAACTCTTGGGCAAATATGGGAAAACCTGATTCACAGTCCTGGGGAGAAAATTCCTGAAACATTTTCCATCGGTGGTTGTGAAGTGTTGACACTGACCTGGGGGCCAGTTCTGAAATCCAGTAGCACTTGTCCAAACAAACATTGCATGCTCACTAGAGCTCTTGTGCACACAAACTATAAATATTACGCCCGTGTTACAGATTTCTCATTTGTTCATCTACTTAAACAAGCTTACATATTTGAACTGAATCAGCTTTCAGCTATATTGTAAACTTCCATCACAGTTTGTAGTTTTATGGGATAAAATATCCCAGCATATTACTTCCTGAATCAATAATATTAATACAAGATAGAACTTATTTTCCTTCAAAAAGAGGACAACAGCACTCTGGCTCACTAAATCAATTTCACTTTTCTGGAGAGCCTAACAATTTTGGCCACATACCCTTGTGGCAACTTTGTTTCAGTTTTTGTGATTCTGTTTTCCTTGTTTACACGTATTTAGTGCCTGAAAAAAAGAACACATCCCAACTATTTACTTTGCTGGTTTAGGGCTTCTTGGAGATGAACCTGAACAGACCCTGATGAAACAAGCTCTCCTTCTCAGTGTTTGCTGTTCCTCAGGTCCCAGTTTGGTCCACCATAGAGGCACTAGGCTGGAAATTCAGAGTTAAATCTTAAGTAACCTCCTGAGGTATTGGATCAGAGACTTTAACTGAGAGAGATGTAATCAATCAGACCAAGAACTGTATTTTACTGCATATTGATGGAAGCAGACATTTTCCTAAAATCATGGAACCACTGGAGCAATAATATTGTTTCTTTTGCTAACATGTAAGTTGTAGAAATCTCTAAAAGGTACATAATTCTTTCATAAATTCCACAGAACTGTTCACAATGACTGTAGAGGTACTATAACTTTTTCAGAATAATTTCATTTTATTCCAATACATATTCTGTATGGCTAAATTGTAATCTTTTCTTACACACAGGAGTCTAACATCCTATAAACATACCTATGGCAATTTTACAAACATATTAATTTTCAGCAGAAGATTTTCCCTGCACAAAGTTAAATCCATGTATGTAAATAAATGTGGGAGGAGGACCTGAAGAGGTAACCCTGCCAGATGCTGCTTTCAGGAGGGAAAGACCACTTGCTGTCTCAAGAGAAATTTAAGAGGAAAACTAATTTTAAGGGTTTAAGTCTATTTTCATAAAGGCCACATACATTTTTGTGATGAATTTCAGAACTGGGCCTTACTCGAACCTTGACAGACAGGTAACAAGTGCTTCAGTTTACATGATATAACACTCACCTGGTCTGAGACAATAAAAAGGAGACAGAAGACGAGTCAACTGTTTTCTACATGATTAATCTACACAGATAAAACCATGCACCCTCCCCACGCAAGCTACCTTCACTCCCGTGGCTTCAAATATTCCTACTTCTGCCAGTCATGTTTAGAAGTGTCCATATTTAATCTAAGTCAAACTACGCAGTTCTTTAATAATGCAAAACAAAAAATGCCATTTCTCCATGCTTCTGGAAGATGTTACAATTCAGGTTTTCTAAAAGGAAGGAAAGGGGGTTGAACATGACCTTATCCAAAAAGCCCTGCAGTTTTCTTTCTACTTTTTAGAAAAAGCTGCCTTTGTGTTTTCTTAGGGTAGAAGTATGTTGGTTTAACATGATGCCAATCAAACCGTACAGGTTAAAAGGCCACAGCTTGTTTATCTTCAGTTCTGATATTAACCAGATTGAAAAGCAGCTATCTGGACTTCAGGAACATTATTTGAGATATAGCAAATTAAATACCTGGAAAATTAAAACACATGCCCTACAATTTTTTATTATCTGCCATTTATTTTGACAATATTGTTAAACCACAAATGGATTAGAGGTATCTAATAAATCATCCTAAAATTCAAAGATGCAGAAGTACATACCTTAAAGCAGAAAGAGTTAAATTTTAGCTCCAGTTCTCTCTCATTTTCTAATTTGAGAATTCACTGGAACTGGCATTGCTAACCATGGAATACAGCAGGAAAATCGTAGGCTATGCAAGAAAAATCTGAATCTGATCTGTAAAGGATCAGTATTTTGTCACTTGTTTTTATTATATCATCCATTCTGGACAAACAGTGCCTTCATAAATTACTCTATTTTAGAAATACTGGTGGTTAACTTCCATCCCCTCTCTAGATCAAAAGCATGTGCCGGGGAGAAAAAAAAAAAAAAAAAAAAAAAGATAAATTAAATGCTTNTGCTTATCTTCAGTTTGGTATTTCTTTAATAGTTTCTTGGTTGTTTGGTTTGTTTTCTTTTTTCCTTTATGAAATTAAATAGGATTTATGAACTCCTGTTCCAGAGTATCCCATCTTGATTTTAATCAGGATTACACTGCCAAACTGACTAGGTACAGTTTCCTAGCTTCTCAGCCATGTCATCAACTTTGAAGACTCAGAGGTAGGTTAAAGATGAAATTATACCAAAGTATATTGGCACAATTACCATTTTTGATCCCATACCTATGGCCAAATCCACTGTGGATGTAAATCATCAGACCTCTGTGGAAGCCATTTACATTTTCTAGAGACAAATTAACATTAAGACAGGATTCATTTCCGGGTATCAAAAAGGATGGCACTTACACACTGAGTTACAGTTTGTCTCAGCTCCCAAACTGGAAGACAACCATACTAAGTGTATTTAACCACAGTTGTGAAATGGCCTCTAACTTTGCTAACAAATGACAGTAACTGGAAAATTAAATATACATCAGAGGAGATAATTATTTTGTTATGTAAGACCCTATCCTCTTGAATTTTTAGAAAGTGTCCCATTTGACTCAAAACACAGCAGTTATCCTGACTATTTGTAAATGAAGCTAAATGTTCTTTATCCAAGGTACAATACAATCAGCAGCTGGTGTAATGATTCATGACCAGCTTCAAAATTTCCATCCTAATCTTCCAAGTCTCCTAAATTGCTTTAGAAACTGACTTGCTTAGATTTTTCAGATTTTGTGTTCAATCTGTTTGAAACCTCATCGGAGGCTGAGCTTCTCAGTCCTGACATAATCTCAAAATCTGAAGCTTTTAAAGGAAAGCCTCTCACATTTTAGCAGCTTCAGAATGGGGGGGAGGGAGGAAGAATGTGGCTACCATATTTTAAACCCCATTAAAACTCAGCTTTCTAGGTCTTGTTGAAGTATCCACATAGAATTTAATGCAGCAGCTGCTACATTATCGATAGCCACTGGGACAAGGGATTTGGGGTCCAAAGGAAAAAGTTGAAGTTACTGACAAAAGCTAAAGCTAAATTCTCCCTTTCTTGTTTTGAGTTTTAGAGTAATTTGATGATTAACTATTAACTAGTAACTCCATGGGACTTTTAATTTTGATGTACAAGTTTTCTTTTACATTTAGAACAAATTATAAAGAAAAATAGCAAGTCTTTTAAAAAACAAACAGCACTGAAATAATGGGATTCTTCAGACAAATGTGTTGTACACAGCACAATTTAGAAAATTAGGTACATGACAAAACTAGAACACACAACAGCGGGATGTATGATGTATGGACGGCTGAGGCTTAAGCAGCATTGTGCCACTATGGTGATGGCAGGCTGGCCCTGGGTTTTAGGAGTCAGACAAGGGCAGCTTCCAGAAAAACAAAACAAAATTCTTGTCTTTCCCCCAACAGAAAAGAGTTAATAAAGTCAGAGAGAAATTAAAACTTGGTCTTTCTGATCAAGGCTGAGGCTTCCAAGGAGGTTGCCATGGTTCATCAGCTGCTCCATGTGCACTCTCCTTCTCTCAATTCTGAGTGAGCCTCACAGACCCTTTAACAATAACAGCCTCCCTCACCCTGGCTAAGAAAACACATTTATCAACTCGGCTGCCATGCAGAAACCTGTTCATGAATCCTTATCAATGCTCAGTACCCTGGAATGGAAATGTTACAACTCTAAAATCATTGTACAGGAAAGATCAAAGTTTCAGATCAAGAAAGCCTTTTCACCACTGACACTACTTCATTAATGAAGCTAAATAACCAGTCTATGTTAACCATAACAGTTTAAAAGCTGGGGGCCAGCCACATTCAGAGGAAAATGAGTTCACTGACATGGCTAGTTCATTGAAGCATTTCCTCCTTCATGATGAGTATTAGTTTATTAGTGCCTGAGTTTAGTTGAAACCAGATGTTTCTGATTTTTTGAAGACAACCTCCCCGTGATGGCTCTGGCAGCCTGTATTTCCCCTCAGTCCTAGGTGTATGTGCAGTTTGGGAGTCAGTTAAGCTACAGATCAGCTAGTGAAATTGTTCGTAACTCATGATCTACACTATTTGTTGAGAGTAAGATTACATCACTCATTTGAGACACGGGAGATCACAATGTCTTCTTACATTTATATCAAACCTCTATTACCTAACAGCTCTCAACCTTCTCGCTTGTCAGCAGCGGAAGAGGCTGTTGCCTTGTAAGAGGGGGCATATTTCCTACCTGTGACAGAAACGCTCAAGTCAGTCAAACCAGCACAAACCATAATTCCTTTATGTTAACAGAACCTTCACATTTACACTGTTGTAACAGAGAGACAGAAATAAGTTAACAACATACCAAAACTAAGCAAATCAAACCTATAGCTTTCATTCCTAAACCCCAGACTGCACCACATTGTAGGAGACTCTGACTTGATGGTGCTGGACCTCTTGATGCTGTAGGACAAGACACAACATAAAGAAAATATATATTTTCTTTTTCCCCTCGCTGCTGTACACTTGCCCCATGCTGACTAGAGAGGAAATGACAACCAGACGCCCCTGTGACCCACCGTTCCCCTGAGGTGACCAATCCAAGTGTAACATGTGGTCACCTCATTTGGGAAGGAGCCAAAGCCTGTTCTCTTTAATTGGCTGAATGGTCCCCTACAGCTGCAACAGATTAGGGACAAATTCTCTTCAAATAAAGCTGTGTTTTCTCTCTCCCCCACTTTTATTTGGGGGGTGTTGGGGAGAAATCATGCCTGGAGAAACATATGCACATACACACAAAAGTGAAGTTAATAAAAGTGTCAGGTAGGCAAACAAAATACCATTTATTATTAAAGGGCAATAAAGGACCACATTGATGTGTACAAGGAATCAGGCAACGGGGGAGCTCAAGAGAGAGGGAGGGCAGTAGTATCTCATGAATCATTACAAAACTTTACTCTGATCTTTAATACCAGACTTTGTGACTTTGGGAAGGGAGCAAACATTTCTAATTTCAAGTCCTAAACCCTTTCTTTCCAATTCTAGAACAAATCATGGCTGAAAGAGAATGAAACCAGCATGGCTGTGAGAGCCATCTCAGAGGGGACTTTCATTTGGCCTAGCCTGGCATGACAGTGAGCTCTGTTAGCAGTTATTTTAAAGAATAAAAAGAATATTTTAAAGATAAAGGCATCTTTGGGGCAGAGGTAGGTTGTTCATTTATCTAGAGATCCACTATCTGAGAAACTTCAGATGGAATGGCTATATTTAGCAGCCATTCAGCTGGCAAACAAGTGCTCCGGTATTCATTATAATCTCAAATTTTCATGAAACAAAGCTCATTTTCTTAGACTTTGCAGAAGCTGAGATTTAATGCAGTCTTTCTTTTCCTCTCAAACATTTCTTACTGTGTTTTTTCTTTCACTGCTTGGTCATAACGTCAGGTGTGGAAATTAACTCTTTAGGGGACATATGTAGAACACAGTGAGAACACACCCTGGGGGAAGGAGTTGCCAAGAGTTCTGTACCAACAATTCCAGAGCCCCAAACAGACACCAAACTGTTCTTGCTGCAGACTCCTTTGGATCCTCACAAAAAGCTTGTAAGTTTTTGAAGATCCATTCATAAAGTCTGTAACATAACAGTTATTGTTTCTACTTAAGGCTCAGGAAATGTCATCTTTCTGTACTGATGGCCTGTTAGGAAATGGAGAGCAACACCAATGCAGGGTGTGAGAATGACCATACACCTAACATTCATTCTATCCTTTTGGGGAAAAAAAAAAAAAAAGAGTAAAATATATTGCTCTTGCCACATCCACTCTCGTGCTTAGTTAAGAAGAATTGTTTGTTATTTTCTTTAGAGACTGATTTGATAGCCCAGTGCCATTGGGGCACATTTTAGTATAGTCATTACATGAAACATATTCGCATACTATATGGTCAAAATAGTTATAGCAAATGTTCCAACTGAATTTTTCTAGATATGTTCCACACCTACTTCATGGATTAGAGACCCTGAAAACAGGATGAATCATTCATAACAATTCAACTGGAGCTGTTGCTGTGCAGTAAATAATCACATATTTTTAAAAAATAATCTGCAGATAAATTTGTTGTTCATCTAACTGGAAGGAGGAATCCTAGTAAGAAGTTGAAAACCCTGAAGCTGAGAACAAGTATCTGTATGTGGGTCAGCAATATGAATACGTTCAGCTCTTAATAAGATTTGAAAGTGCTCAGAGCTACAGACTTTGCTTGAAGACCTTTTCTACCCTCAAAAGATTAGACAGAACAAGAAAGCTCCTCTTGCTTTGGGGTATCTGAGCGTTTTATTCTCCCAACTCTTATTAATTATCTGATTTGTTCCTTTCCCCAAAAAATATCTTCTGAGGAGGGAGGGAATCAAAGAACAACGAAGGCTGAACTAAATCACTGTGGAGATAAGATCCTTTAGAAGATTTGCAATACTTTAAAGAAAACCCTCTAGCTCTCTCTGTCCACACACAGAGGTATTTTATTTTCCCTTCACTGGGCACATTAGCATTGACTGGTTTTACACGTATCTGTTGTAGGTACAAATATGTACATATGCTAATAAACATTTTTAATGGTTTTCTCCATTTATTTTAGAACAATGCACAATTTCCTCGGTCTGAGAATTCATAGGTATTTACTGGGTATTCATCACCTAAAATACAATGTAATGTCTTGTATCACTAATTACAGCCTTTTCCTCAGGCAGAAAAACGGTTTTACATCTTTTTTTTCAAAAAGTATGCCAAAGGGGTGGGAATGGGATGTGCCCAGCACAAGCTCACATAATTCTCAGGTTTTTATCATTCCATAAGCAGGCAGAGGAACAAAAAGGGCACTCTGTGTCAGAAACAATTGACATTGGTGATTCAAACATGACAAGACCCCTTGGACAAAACTCATAGGCTCACGTATGCTGATATCTTTTTGTACTCAGCTAAGTCTGAAGTATTTATGTTGGGAAAAATGAAGTGAGAAATTCTTTGGTGAACATGTGGTTATCGAATCTACCATCTTTCCTCCACTATTACCAAGCAGAACTCATTCACACAGGCATTTACCTCATTAAAATGTTAATTATATTCATTCTATACGTCTGCCAGCATTTTGTCAAATATACAACTGCATCATTCAGAAGCAAACCATCAAACGCAAAAACTAAAATTCACAAATGTGTACAATGCAGAAAATACTTGAGGTTTTTCTCTCTTCCTACTCCCGGTTTACCTAGTGTGCAGAACTGTTTGCAAAATCCAGTTTGAAACATGGGCAACTGAAAATCTGGCTTTGAAACTGCTGTGACAAACCTATTTCACACTGATGTATAATCACAGTTTTCACAAGAGATTATGCGATAACACACTGTCAGTTTATCGTCTCATTACACATGATAAATATATATCTCAAGTTTTTCCCATGTTGATATTGAGGTAGAATAACTTTAAAAATAGTGCAGCTTTGTGCTTGTGTTTTGTTTTGGTTTTTTTTGTTCTCCTGTCCTACAGACCTGGCCACTGTTCTGCTGTGGCATTGGTTGGATCAATCTGGTCAAACCACAGGACCATGGAAGAAGCAGCAGACTCCATCTGCCTTGCACTCTGAGCAGACAGTACGAGTTTCATGCATGCCTCCACTCCACCTGCAGTGGCTGTGCTTCTGCAGCCAGAGAGGCAAGAGTAGCATCCACCCTATGACATATGCTACGTCTGTTTTTCATACCTCATTCTTACCTCTTTATCTTGTCTGGAGTTTTTTCAATACTTTTGTGTGACGGTACCATTTATTTTTTCCTTTTTTAGTCCAGAACAGTAAGAGCTTTTCTACAAATGGTTATCTTGGACACATATGATTCTTGACCCATTTTTTATTACAAATAAAATCAACTTTATGCAAATACAACCTCACATTGATAACACACTTCATTTATATTTTTGGATTCTTTGAAGGCAAAAATAGCCAACTTTTTGCTGACATTATTGCATAAAATACACTTTTGGGAAGAATTCATTTTGAATAATTCAGATCATGTGAAAACTGACCTATATTTGTGGATTAGACTCTAGTTCTAACTATTGGTATCTTTAAATATTTTTAAAAATACATTTGTATAAAACTCCCACTTTTTTCACATTGGATACAAGTTTGGTGTAGAGATGGGTTTGTTTTGCTTTTTTGGCTGGTTAAGTCCACACTTAAAATCTGACTGCAGTGCTGGATGCTAAGGTGTCTGTCTTAATAAATCAATAAATATGCTACCACAGCAATCAATGCAGTCCTTACACTGCTATCAATAATACCTAGCCTGTGAAATTCCCGAGATGTTTCTCAGCCTGCCTCATTCGATGGGCACTGTGAATAATGATTCTACCGCAAAAGGGTTTTTGATCCTGCCACCGCTCAGGTCTGTGCTGGCTGTGCAGTCTCTTTGGGCACGAGTCGCACAGGACTCAAGCATTCAGACTGAGCTTCAGGTCAAAGGCAGCTCTGTATTTCATTTTAGTACACACAGAATTGGCCATCACTCTTTCCTGGATAGACCCAGCCACGCAGACAGGTTCCTCAGGGGATTAGGGGATGTCAGCCTGGGCAGCTGGGAGGTAAGTGTGATCTACTTCATTCCCCAGAATGACTGAAGGATAAGCCAATAACTATTTGTTAAAGAACAGTTAACAGATTTGATAGAGTGACCTGCTCATTGCAGTTGTTATTCTTCCAAAAGCATCATAAAGGAAGACAGAATATAATTGAAGATAACTAGTGCTTTGTAGAAAAGTATGGAAAAAGTGAGAAAATCCAACAGCCCAAATCCTATACCAGAACTAATACAATTCTTTCATGCCTTCTCAAAAAACTAGGGAATTCTGCCCAGTTCTGCTGACTCTTACCAGTATGCTTATAACAGCCATCCTTCAAGCAGGTTACTGTATAAATGTGTTTTCTCACAGAAAACGAGACAAAAATCCCTCTACAGAATGTCATTACTTTTTGCAGAATTCACTAGTCTATAACACTATACAGCCATGAAGTTTTGCAGTGAACTCCAGATCAATTGCAGCTCTTGACATTTATCTAACTTGAATGCTAGAGAATATACTTTTTGGTTTGATTCGTATCTGTTACCAGCTAAATGGATCAATAAGGCTTTTTTTCTTTTTTCAGTGACAGAGGGTCTACACTTGACATCTTCTTTTAAAGCTGGGCAGACAGTTTCATTCAAACTGCAATGCTCAGCAACCTCTGATATTCTAGCAGTACCCAGCTGCTCTTCTATTGTTAAGGGATGGTTCAAATCTCTATTATAAACCCTTCTGGATTTTGTTTTTTTTCCAGACAAGCTTAAAATGCAGCTGTAAAAATTGCTTTGGGATGAACCTTGGCAGCTGAGCTGACTGCTAGCCTCTTTTTCTCCTGCCTGACCCCCCGCCTCTTTAAAATTTGAATTTAGATTTATTCTGCCTGGAGATAAAAGGAGCAAAGCAAATAATAAAAATAACCTATTCCAAAACTAATAGGCATACACCAAGGCATCACATATCAGGTATGTGGCTTGACTATATGTTAAAAAAAACATGTTAGATAACATATATTTGCAAGTGTCAGATCCCAAAATCTTCACAACATTAAAAGAAAAGATGTAACAGGTAAGTTGACATTAAAAGTCATACATCTGAAAAAGATCCTCTATCACCAAGTCAAGATTCTCCTTCAGGCCATCTCTACACTAGTCCACTAGCTATTCCAGCAGCCTTTCTTTATGCCTGGATCATTAGGATGCACTGGAAAGAACCTTCAGCTTTAATCCAGAATTCCCATTCTTTCATAGACTTAATTAAGATTGTGCTTGGTCTGAAGAGAAATGCAAAGTTTCATATTTGCTATTCACATCCATATTTACTAGCACCTATTAGGTGCTATTTGATACCTATAAGTATCAAATAACAAATGCTAAATGGTGATATCTTAAATCCTAAAACATTCATAGAAAAAAAGGGCTTGTTTGTTCCTGAAAGAAAATTCTAAAAGTTGTATTTGACAGTGTTATAGGCCTCCAAAGATGTTCTGCAATCTTGATGCAAGTAGCTGTTTTCACCTCACATGCATGCATTACATACCTTAGGAAAAGAAGCTATTTGTGAAAATTCCTTACACCCAGGCAGCATGATGTTCTCTCTCTGACAGCAGCAGTATGTTTTACATCAGGGTGATACAGGTAACAATGCAACGGGCCATTGTAAAATAGTCTGTCAAACAACAAATTCAACCATCATCAGCATAAGGTTTGTCACAGATAGATCTTAAGCCCTTTTTCTCATCTATTGTGTCACTGTTCACTGATAAAAATGATCATAGAATCACAGAATGGCCTGGGTTGAAAAGGACCATAGTGATCATCTAGTTTCAACCCCCCTGCCATATGCAGGGCTGCCAACCACTAGACCAGGCTGCTCAGAGCCACATCCAGCCTGGCCTTGAATGCCTCCAGGGATGGGGCATCCACGACCTCCCTGGGCAACCTGTTCCAGTGTGCCACCACCCTTTGGGTGAAAAACTTTCTCCTAATCTCTAACCTAAACCTCCCCTGTCTTAGTTTAAAACCATTCCCCCTTGTCCTATCACTATCCACCCTCGTAAATAGCCGCTCCCCTTCCTGTTTATAGGCTCCCTTCAAGTATTGGAAGGCCGCAATGAGGTCTCCTCGGAGCCTTCTCTTCTCCAGGCTAAACAAGCCCAGTTCCCTCAACCTTTCCTCATAGGAGAGGTGCTCCAGCCCTCTGATCATCTTAGTGGCCCTTCTCTGCACCCGCTCCAAGAGCTCCATGTCCTTCCTGATGATCCGGCCTTTTACAAACCATTACATGTTCTGCCTTGAACAGTATCTTGCAGTGGTGAGATTTTCAAGTTAATTTAAGAGGTACTTCATTTTCCATTTACACATCACTATTTTGAACACATTAAATAAAATCAGAAGCATTCTCAGTAATATTTACTTGACAGTTCTTCATAAATAGATATATCCTGTTCATATAACTTCAACTACTCCTGATTCCTTCTCTTTATGGGAGACACTTTGTAACTCTTCAAATCTTTAATTATTATTTACTCCTAAACTTCAAAGTTATATTTTTAAAACATGTTTTCTTCCTTACAGAATTTTATTGTAACTTGTTCTTACATGATGGAAATATTAGTAATTTACTAAAATATTTTAAATGCTGAAGTATCAAAGCTAATCAAATAACAGTTTTACAGTGAAGTAACTTCTTAATTGTTTCTTTAACTGTTTCTGTGCTCTTTATTAAGTTATTCTGAGCTTTGCACCTGAAATTATGCCTTATATCAAGGGTCCACAGAACTATGATACTGTGGTGCTTTTGCTATGAAGTTCTTATCCCAGAATTTTTATGGCCTAAAGGGAAAGAAACACATTCCCAGTCCTTTTCATTCCAGGGAGCTAATCTAGCACAAATTCCAGTGGCTTTCATCTTCTATGTAAAAGATAAAAACTGTGGAACCCAGGAAATAAGGTGGTTTCTGTTCTGTGCAGAAGGAAAAAAGACTACGGTGCTGCAGCATGGCAGCAGGCAGAGCTGCACGCAATGCACACCTGAGAGAGCTACAAGCGCATCTCTGCTCTTCTCTTTGCATGAGAATGTATGAACAGTGCACTCTATTGCTAGGTCCCAAGATGAACACTGGAGTTAAAAAAGGGGGAACCATTACTTCAAACTTGGCAAAAATATAGAATATATGTGTGTATATATATATATATATTTAGTTGATAAAGTAAGAATGTGAAAATGTATAAATGAGTACAGTTATTTATTTAAAACTTTGCAGCTTTGGAGTCAAAGCTTTACAGAGTAGGTATTCCTCAGAGCAGTAATATAGCATGTCAAGAAACACAACACGCTGAAGTTGATAATTAAGTTTACTTTAGCTTTCCATTAGGAAACTCGGGTCAGGTACTTACAATCTAAAGGCTCGACACTATTTGCGTTAAATGAACTGTTCCATACAGCTGTAATCATGATGTACAACACAGTTTTGGCCATGGCCATTTCCTCTCTGTCAGAAATCCATCCATAGTTGCAGTTGGAACCCATATGCATGCGAGGATTGATTTCTTGACATTTTGTCAGTGCCACTTCTCCCTGCATGACTGCTGATCTGATTAGAAAAAGAAATTTGCCTTGGTGGAAGGCATGTGTTCCATTTCCTGCCCCTGGCAGCAACCCACTCCACAGGGTTCCCCCAGCAGCTCGTGTTCAGCAAGTCCCTCCTCCGCCTTGCCCTCGCTCAGAGCTGGGAAAGAGGGAGAAAAAGTTGTTAAAAAACAAACAAAAAGAGAGAGGGAGAGAGAGGAAAATACAAGTAAACGGCCTAGGAAATTAATAGAGGCTGAAACCAAATCTGCATCCCTAATCCTTTTTCACCTCTTTTTAGAGCAGATCAGATTAGACTAGTCTGATTTTAACACTTTTTGGTGCAGAATGGCATATAACAAAATGTAAATGGCAGGAGAGAGAAGGAAGGGAGACAATGAGCTCCCACACTGGAATGTTAGCAATATTGTGAATAGAAAGCAACACTTCCTCAGATTTTGGTTATTGTGCACTGTAAATTATACCATCTCAATTCCATTTGCTGAGTGGCTGTAGAACAGCTAACACAAAACTGGAACGAGCCTCTAAGCAACTTCCCCAATGACAATCATCACAAAGCTAGGAAAGCAAGGCTGCTTCCAAGCTAGCCATCATTAATTGTTCCTGTACCATTCTTTGCTGCTTGACACAAGCTGTTGCAGACAGCACCTTATTCCATTAGATTCTGAGAGTACAAATCAACCCTGAAAGACACTAAGAACAGTAAAAGATGGAACATGAGGAGGAAAAGAAAAGAGGGGAACGGGAACAAAGAAACAAAGAGGCTCTTGAATTAGCTGGATTTACCATTCAGTCTTCTAGTCTTTAAAAGAAGTGCCATAGTCACTGCTATGAAGAAAGGGAAAAAGAAGGTGGCATATAAACATAATCTCATTTCTTTATTTGTTTGGTTTTTTTCAGAGGCATTTTTAATTAAAAAGAGCAACAACTTTGTTACAATCATGCATTCACATGATTAAAATCTGCTTTGTATTAGCACAGATTTCATCAGCCAAAGTTAAAAGCCTTTTATACATGCAGTGATTAAACAGAACTATAAGAACTTGAAAGTTTTTGACAGCAGCAGCACATAGCAGAGGACAGGTGTCCCAAGATGTTCTCCCAGTCCAAAGATTTAACTTGTTTAAAGCCAATCTACAGGTTTCTGAAACGGAGAACTGTTGGTCTGGGTTCTTACATATTGGGTACCTCTTTCATGGGATCCAGGCTTTGTAACCAGAGACACACCGTTCTGGAGAGTATTTCCAGGCAGGTGCCTGAGACTGAGCAAAAGACAGTATCTGGAGCTATAAAGGCCTAATTCAAATCTTGAAAAGAGAGGAAGGGTTTATTACCTACAAGCTTACTTAGCCTTTAATGTACATTATTGGCACTATTCTCTGCCCATGCTAAATGTCAGATGTATCCGAGATGAACGCTAGATTGCTTTGTTTACTCAGAGTACAAACAAAAAAACAACAGCGACCACAACAAAAGGAATCAAATCACACAATCTGCTTATAAGCAGTAACTGTGAGAGGGGAAGTTTTGTGTCATCAGATCACAAACCAAATTACAAAATCCCAAATGAACACCCACTGGCATAGAAAGTTAAGAGAGAATACTGTTTTGAACTCATCCCCCAAAACCAATTCCATCATTTAACTCCATCTCCCATTACAGTTTTCCTCATCTGTGGCAAACTGGATGGGGTCCACATGAGCTGAAAGAAGGCAACCTTTCTAATTTAAAATGAAAATATTTTTACTTATAGTCAAGTCTGGACTGAACGCAAAAGGTGGAAGTTTTCATACCTCATTGCCAATGCAATGAGCCTTATAAATCCACCTTTAGCACAGCAAGAAAAGAGAAAAAACAAGGAGGAAAAAATATTGTTCATCAAGCTAAGGTCAGAACGATACAGCATTAACAAAAAAAAAGGAAAAGCATTTGCCTGAACTGTATTCTAAACAAAAGGTGACAAGGCTCTTACACTACAACTACATCACAACTCAGTGACTTCTGTGCATTGACTTGCTGGCTTCAGTCTGGTTCCCAGAGGAAAGTGGTTTTGTTTGGCAGACACCTACTGCAACTGGCAACATCAGGAGTTTTGAGTGCATGGAAAGACTATGCTTCCTCCATCTCAAACATGATACTTTTCATGATATTTGAAGGACAGAGATGAGGCACTTCAAGTAAACTTTTGCATGTATTTATTCTATAAACACAATCAATGTTTGTAGCGTCTGATATTTTTCACTAACATTAAATCACTTTAAGAAAAATAGTATTTATATAGAACTACATATGAAAATTAAAAGACGGCCACTGATGAGTTACTGAAACAAGACCACATGTCTAACTTGGAAGCAGCGATTGTGCTGAATTAAAATAATTCTATCTGGTTTAAAGACTTTCAGAAAGAATGGTAAATTGATAATAAGCCATTTCGCTTTGATAGCATTACAATGCCAAGGATTCTTTCAAATCAATTCCTATTTCCTCCACAAAAGAGGTTTGCAGATAGTAATTGCATAAAACACATCTTTACTGTCAGAGCAGATCAGCTTTTGCCTTTAAAATTGGATCAGCTTACCTTCTTCAATTGCTGTTTTCCATGGAACTCTAGAGCAGTGCAGGCCTTACACAGCCGCACTGTGGGATTGTACCAGGGGTCCTGCAAAGAAACACTGGAACTGCTGTATGATCTATGCACACTAAGTGCACAGTACATGATCTGGAACCCTGTTGTTTACAATAAGAATGCTGACTGAAACAGGTATTTTAGACAACCCTTGAAAATAAGCCAAAGGCAAACCAAGTTTTTATTTGTTGAGTTCAAAAGCTCAAGAGACAGTGTTACCCTTCAGCATGGCTCCTAAAGAAGCAAGACTGTATAATATCAGTATCAGTCTGTCAGGCATCTTATTCCTTTCAAAACTACATTTATTAGAGACTGAAGTTTTCCAGGGGTGAACCTTTTAAAAGGTCTGACACAGCCCTTCATATGCTAACACAAACCATGTGATATCACTTTGGTGCGATGATAGCAATATATCATTTGTGACTTAAGGAGCTGTTGTACGTCAGAGAGGAGGCAACACAACAAAGTCACGTCATGTAAGAAAGCAATATTAGCAGCTAAACAAGAGAACAACAAATAGCAAAAGGCATTGAGAGAAAAAGAATAAGCAATAGTAAGCACCACCAAGGAAAAAACATGGCTAAAACATGATTATTACATGGGCACATGAGTATTTCCAAGATTACATCAGAAGCCTTCCTACATTTACCAAAAACCAACAACTGATCTTTTTCCCATGCCTCTGCTTATATTTTCAAGAAATCACAATGCGTAAAATCAGGTACTTCACCATCTTCCAAATCCCTGGGGGGCTGCATGATCCAACATCATGGCAAGTACAAAGTTCAGTGTACAAAACAGAAAACCAGGAGCTGCCATTATTTCACTGCCTCTTAAAGATGCGGTTCAGTCTACTTCTCAGCACACAAAGTGACTGCACTAGCTGCTAGCTTGAAACTTCTGGCTTTCCATAAAGAGAAAACTTATTGCATATAACATATTGGGATTTTGACTGAAAGACAGGATGCCAAATAAGCTTTTGGGACATACTGGGATATGGCTGCTAATATGAAACTCTTGTGTCCAACCTTGGCACTGAATGTTTTGTGGTATCATGGGAGCTGACCTATCCCTCCTAGACAACTGGTGGTTTCTTCTCATCACCAGCTATACAGGTTGGCCCTGACTGAAGCTCTCCCCAGATACCCCTTATACACAGTGCTCTGTTTACAGCATTTACAAAAAGACTCGTTTTACCCATAACCCTCTGAGTTCTTGCTTTCTACAGATTTCTATAAAGGCTGCGGCAAAGGAAGTTTCCTTTAAACTGGCCTTCAGGAATGACTCAGACAAGCCTTTAGCGGTTATTATGCTGTTTGCAGACAGTCTCAGCCCAGCTGAACTGCTCACAAGCACGTTCCTTTGCACTGCAGTTTCACCAAGTTTACTGCAGCATAAACCACACATCCCCAGGGGCCACTCTTCAAGTAAGGAAAGGCAATTGCTTGGAACAACATCATAAAAACAATGTTGCACATCAAAGTCTGCAAGAACTTCCTGCATCCTATGTAGGGACATCAATGGGAGGTCTTATGGCAGGGGGAATCGCTGCTCTCCAAGATCCTGTGTTGCTAAATCATAACCCAATATAAACCGTAAATATTTTTCTAGAATTCCAAGTGATTGAGGAGGAAAAGTACCTGCTCAGACAACAGCTTCAGGATTTTGATATCACCTGTTCAATTCCTGAGCTTGCTGATCTTGTGGCATGTCTACCAACAACACTCCTCAGGCTTTGCTCTTCTACAAAAGCCAGATGATTAAACCCACTTTTTACTCCTTTTACATTGTGAGGTTCTTTGTCAAAGGCAATGTGATAGAACTATGGATATGTGGTAAAGGACACTGAGCCCCCCCACCAAACAGCAACGCAGGAAGAGTTTCTGGCTGGTGAGTTTAGGAGGATAAGAAGTTGTTTTTCCATATGTTCCACTTGCCTTGAGAGGAGCAAAATAAACTTAATGCATTGGAGATTCTAGTACAACTTAAATATCTGTACTACATGGGGCAGAATGTTTTGGTTTGGTAATATAAGCATTTTTCTGACTGGAAAACAAAAAAAAAAACCAACAAACCACCAAACATCCTGGAAGATTCTGGCCAGCTCTGCTCATGACTTTAATTCCTTCCATATAAAGTTTAGGCTAAGCAAAATATTGAAGAGTTGTGCTTCACTGCTGAAATGAATAACACTTACTAAAACACCCTTCACCACGCTTTCCCACTACTGGGTCTGTCAAGAGCAAAAAGGCATACTGAACATTCTTACCCTACTTCAGTGCACAGGGAAGATTTCTCATAGAGGGAAGAGAATGGGGTTTCCAAGGTACAGCACATAACAGGCAGTGGTGCTCAGTAAGTTAACTGCAGTCTTCTCCCAGCTATACCACTGATTTACTGCATGTCTTTGAGCTGGTGAACTGTTAACTTTTTTGTTCTCCCTTTTTCTGTCTTGTCAATTTATATTGTCATGCTTTGAGCCATCAACTTTTGCATTCTGTGATGGTATAACTGTAGACAAAAACAGCACCTGTTGGTGCTACTGTAATAGATACAATAGGTAATAATGACTTTGCAGGCTACAGGTAAATGTACATTATACAGGAAAGAGTAGGTAAATGATGCACAAACAGGAATTCCATAGAAATCCATCTTGTCAGTATATATGAAAACAGAGAAGGACAGATTTTGAGTTTCCCACATCCTCATTGGTTCCTTTGCCTGGCAATCCAGAACGACTGCTATTGCAGTATCATGCCATCACAAGCATAAACTAACCTTGCTGAAGTAAATGACATTAGAGTAGACCAAATTGACAGTACTTACTAGTTATCATTGAAAGAAGGTAACATTTTTATCAACATATAATCCTAACTCCTATTGGTGCTGGTTTATTATGATAAGAGGAGGCTCTGAAATCATATTCTGAGGAATAAAAATACGTATGCTGTTGAGATTGAAATGCATTTCTTCTTTCTCTGTGCAGAAAGCAGTTTAGGAAGGTCTCCCACAGGCTCCAGTGAAAGGGGATGGTAAAGGCAGCAGTGCCGTGGTTTTGACTTACTGTCTTTTTGATCCCTGAAATCACTTTCCAAGTTTTGATTTCCAGGTCACCTTTTCTACCAAAACCAGGCTTGACCCACTGTTTGAGAACAGTTACTTCCACAATATGGGTCTGCTACAGTGCTGGGAGTGCTGCATGACAATTCAGGAAGAAGAAAGAAATCCAAGGGTGAAACACAGTGAAGGAGAATACTTGGGTTGTTATATTTAAGGGTTGGTAAAAGAGGGGGAGAGAAAGAAGTGTTATGTGACAAATTTAAAAGATAACAACACAAAAAAGTCTGTCAGCCCCTCAGTGAACAAGAAATTAATGCGTGGTATTCTTATTTGAGCTAATAAGAACGACAAAGAGAGAAAACAGCAGACTTCACACTGCTTAGCAATTACCACTTTTTCCTCACAAGGTCTGTGGACTAGTTGTGCTTAGAAAGTTAAATTATATTGATTTAAGCACATAACTAATAGCACCTTCACTGCAGCAACTGGATTTCTCCCAAAATTCTGTTGCACCTAAATTATTCTGTCATACTAACTGCTCCTGTAAAAATGCAAATTTGTCTTCCAAAAGCAGGATATATTGCACCAAGTACCCCCATAGCATTTATGACCAAACTATTTTATTAAAAATGTCTGGATATTTTCAAATAGTATTCCAACGGCTGTCAAATTAATAGTAAAGAAAAAAATATACAATTCAGAACTGTAAGGTAATAAGAAGTTATGCTATGGCTATGGACAGTTGAAACCCAATAGCAGATAAGAATACAAATTTGGAAGAAATACAACCCTTTTCAATTGCCTGCTTTCTATAATTGAAATGTGAAATATGTATTATTTAAACAAAGACACTGAGTGCCTATATGGGGCAGGAGGAGGAATTTCCCTGAGCAGTTATTTCAATTATCCATCTGTTTAATCAGAAGACTGCCATTCTGCTGGAACAGCAGTACAGGCGCACCCATACCCCTAACACTGGTGTAAACGCAGAGAATTCCACTCCTCTGAGTACACAGTTACTCCGTTGTGTGCTAGCAGAATTCCAAACATTCATTAGAAGGGTCAGACAAAGCAGCTACTAAAGTCTATGAGACCTTTAGCACAGGATGGGGCTGTAACTGGGATAACAGTTCAAGAGGATTTGACATCACATTTGAATTGACGATAACGGAGTGCAGATGGAAAAGTAATTCTCCCACAAGCTGCATGTGGTTAAGACAAAGAGCTGATGCATCAAGATCATGTGAGATAAGCAGTGACTAACTACCATACTCAATTCAGCAAGCCTCCCTGCTTAGAGGTTTGGGTTCTTTTAATCAGAGATCAGCGTTTATAGCTGTCTAGCCAGTTTACAGTTTATACCCTCTTCTCAACTTTAAACAGTTTCCAGAATTCTGGAAACATATTCTGTCCAGACAGAACTGACTGAGCTTGTCATCCTGCCTCCAGCTTTGGGCATTCAGGTCTTCTACTTTCAGCAGCTCATTGTACCTGCTATAAAACAAAGGCAGCGTGTGCAGCTCTTGACAAGAAAGCAAGAGCCTGTGGAATGACCAGGCTCATATCTATCATCGCATAAGACAGTTTTAGAATCACTTAGTTTGGAAAAGACCTTTAAGATCACCAAGTCCAACTGTAAACCTAACACTGCAAGTACACCACTAAACTATGTCCCTAAGTGCCACATCTACGCATGTTTTAAATACCTCCAGGGATGGTGACTCAACCCCTCCCCTGGGCAGCCTGTTCCAATGCTTGACAACTGGTTCATGAAGAAAATTTTTCCTAATATCCAATTTAAACCTCCTTTGGCACAACTTAAGGCCACTTCCTCTTGTCCTATCAACTTGCTACTTGGGAGAAGAGACTGACACCCTCCCTTCAGGTAGTTGTAGAGAGCGATAAGGCCTCCCCTCAGCCTCCTTTTCTCCAGACTACACGACCCTAGTTCCCTCAGCCACTCCTCATAAGACTTTTTCTATAGACCATTCACCAGCTTCATTGTTCTTCTCTGCACACTCCAGCACCTCAATGTCTTTCTTGTAGTGAGGGGTCCAAAAGTGAACACAGTGTTCGAGGCGCGGCCTCACCAGTGCTCAGTACAGGGGGACAATCACTTCCCTAATCCTGCTGGCCACACTGTTCCTGATACAAGCTAGGAGGAGGAGGTATCTGTTCTTGGCACACAGCTGCCCTACAGAAGGAATAACAGGAACCTCCCGGCTTGCCAGATTCTCTTGGGGTCTTGCATCCAACCTTCTCTTTTTGGTAGCTCAGCACCTCCTGGTCCACACTGCGGGCACACGGAGATCCCAGCCTGTAGCTGATCCCTTAGCCAAGGGTCTTTAAAGACAGCACTCCAGATAACCAGAGCAGCAGATCCTGAGTTAGGTAGGAAAATATAAAAAAAAATGTTGCAGAAGATTGAAGGAAGTTAAGTAGAGCAGGATTTGGAGGAGGCATTAGAAAAGCTAAGGATCCAATATCAAGGTGGGAGCAGTGGCTGCATGGATCCTAGAACTATACTTGCCATGTGAGAGGAGCAGAGCTAAGGTGATGGGTGACAAGCAAGTAAAGCAAAAAGACTGCATGACAAGTGACACTGAGCCATTACTGATAGTAATGTTGCTGTAAGGAATTCTCTGTGAAGTTATTCAAACAGGGACCTCCACTGAACATATGCCGCCTTGGCTAGGCAGCTGAGGGGCAGCACTGTGAGCTGCAGTCAGAACAGGAGACAGGCATGGGACAGAGCATGGAAATTAAAGAACCTAAAGTGAAGGCAGAGAGTAATCATAATTTTGTGGGAGTGATGTTGCAGAGTGTAATATGAACAGGTGCAGAGAAGAGCATTAAATAAATGTTTGTTCATCAGGAATAGTTTACCACTGCATACATCATGGAGAAAGATGTAGAAAGAATAAAACATCACCATGAGCCACTTCAGCAACATAAGGGAAACGTAACTTTCAAAATCGTTTAAAAAAGTATTATAAAGATGTAAAATTAAATACCATAGACCAGAGCCTCAACCACATTAGTGGATCAACGGCATTTTTGTGGTAAGTCTTTCAAATCTAGTTTTACTTGTCTCTGAAGGATCCTTAAAAGGACTTTTAAAGTTAGCTCTGCTGGCTTTGGCTAACTACACAGAGCAAAGAATTGATCGCATTCCTGCAGAAACACCCCTAATAACTCTGTAGAATGAGCTGTGGCATTTTTCCACTAATTGTAGAAATAACTAATGAGCACCTTGAGCATGTGTTATTTATCTGCACGACAATTTTAAGATATTTCAGTTGTGAAAAACTACAATGTATATTTACTCTAGAACACACACTCTGTGCCAGTAAAAATAAAATGCCCATTGTGAACTGGAAAAACAAGGAATTTTTAACATGAGAGTGTAGTATCATTAAAGATACAAAATCCTGTGTTAGCTCCCCAAAGAGCAGGGGATTAACCTGAGTTCAGTTTTCCTTGCACAAGTTCTCAGAAAGGTGGTAGGAACTATAAGAAATTGTTCTCCAAGGTTCATAACTTTCCAAGGGAGAGATATTAACCCAAGTAGATTTAGATTGTAGCTATACATTTCATCCATTTCAACAACTACAAAGGAACGAATAACTGCAATTACGTTTTTCTGCTTAGTTACTCCAGGGCAAACATATTCTACTCCACCTCATTTCAGTTTTTTCAGTCCAAGATCCAGAACATCAAAACAAATTAAAGCACAACAACTTGAACAAAATTACAAATTCCAAATGTAGATGCACCTCGTCTGTAACTAAGATCTCCTAAAAAACCCTGTTGTGTTTCACACCTTTATTCTTCATTTTCCTGACAGGTCTGGTCCCAGTTCTTGGTTCCCCATATTCTCATTGTGCAGAGTTTTCCTATCATGAGTAAGTTTGACATTTAAGAAATGTTGGCACTCACCTGGAATGAAACCAAGATCTTTCCTATTTTTCACAGATACCTTGAAGTCTTTTTCTTCACATAAATAGATGGCTTGGAAATCCAGTAAGCATATGACATAGTAGTTTCACGTTCCTGCTTTTTGCTATTTGCCCACATTCCAGTTTCCCTGTCTTCACTGCCAGGATGACAACTGTGTTGCCAAGACCAACTTCCAAAACTTCCTGTTGAAAATCTTCCATTATGTATAAATTAACGTGGAGAAACCAGACCTTGAACCTAGATACTGCTAGCTGTGGAAGATTAATCACTGAAAAATTGAGCAGTGAGTAGGGAAAAATCTAACTAAACTTGATTTTTCTCAGCACAAAGTGCAGTTTTGTCAAATCAGCATTTTCTAATTTAAAAAACCGTTACTGGCAAATTTATGTGCAGCTTGCTCTGTTACATTACTCTTACTCACCTCTAAGTTCTGCTGGAGCTGAATCAGGTCCAGAATCAGCATAAGGATAGCTGGGACTGGCATGAAGACTATTTAAAAAGAAAAGAAAAGAAAGGAAAGAGGAAAAGAAAAAGAAAAAGCTTATTGCTGTATTTATAACCCCTCCACAGGTTCCATGCCAACAGCAATTCAACTGGGCCCCCAGGTAACCTAGTTATTTTTCAGTCTGGGAAAATGCCTTTCCATAGCCAAGAAGATCTTAATACAGTCTTCTTGCAGACTTTCTGAAAAACAAAAAAACCAAACCAAACCAATCCAACCAACCAAACAAAAAACCCCAAAAAATCAAACCCAAACAAACAAAAAAAAACCAGCCCAAAAACCACTGGAGGAAGATGGAGGACTATATGTTGCATGATAGATGTTCAGGTACCTTATTTCTACACCCGCCTTCCTTGAGTGCAGTTTCATAATGAGTGTTAACAGGCCAGCTTTAAACACTAAGGAGTACATTTGCGTCGTAATGTGTAGAGATTTGACTCGACAATTTCCCATTAACACTAATGTGTGCTGCATGGTTAAATCCCTAAACACCACGCTGAAAATTTAGTTTCAAAAGTGCCCATTACCTTTGGGTGTTGGATTTTTTTTAAACAGTTGTTAGTCTATTAAACATTCATTGCTCTCACACTAGTCAGAACTTTCTCTTTTCGTTTCAGTTTAGCTAATCACAAGATACATTTTTTGCAACAACTTCACATACTAAATNTAAGGATTTAAAGCATTAGTAAGAAAAACACTCAAGGACCTTCAAACTCAGGATGGGAATGCACATAAATCCAGGCAGAATGCAGGAGCAAAAACTGAAGCATCAGGCAAGATTATGATCATAAGCAAGTTCTGAGTGACATCAATGTAAGCATTAAAAAATGAAGTATGAAAACAAGTTTGTCCCCACCTTTACTACCATACAGTCTAAACGTGTGTCTGGTTTGTAAATCATGAGATCTTAAATGTAGCATATTTTATGCATGAATGGGATAATCTAATGTTGTCGGGAAAAGGCATGCATTGGACCAGTCTTTCTGCTAATAACATTTGTTAAGGAAAAAACAAAAAAGAGTTATCTGGGTGTATGCCAGGGGAGGAGAGATGAGTAACAGAAATTCTTGAATGGATTTCATATAGCAAACTGATATGAAATGCCATCTCCAGACAACAGGTGAGTTTAAATCTATACTGCGTGGCTGAGACTTGTAAGTGGATGTGAACAAATGGAGACCACTACATTTACAACAGTATGCTTATTCTTTTTAGTGGCTTTCTGAAGTGGAAGCTTGCCATTAGAGACAAGCATTTAATTCTTCAAAAAGCCCAATTTCTTCTTATGAGACAATAAAGTACTTCCTCTTGCAACAGCACGTAAGCACTAAAGGCATCCTTAAAAATCTAACCCCAATGTGCTAAAGACACTTAACAATCTTTAAACTACATACAATACCACTTCCTCCCTGGTACCAGGATGTTGTAAAATGTCTAATTAGTGCTTATAGTAGTGCTGACACCTCCACAGCACATAAAAGAGGACTTTTAATTTACAAAAGACAACTCTGGTTGTCCTGATTTTTACCTTTAATTAGACTGCAAGACATAGCTCCATGAGACTGCAGATGAATATTCCATTAATTTGGCTAGTAACCAACATATGAGGTATTGGCTTAGGGTGCAAAGTAGATTTGTGAGGCTTTTTTAAAAGCAATATTCTAATATTTTGAATTGATTTTTAATACACCCTGTCTCATGGATTATTTAACTCTA
>VZTO01026680.1:114057-140307 GCA_013400615.1 Syrrhaptes paradoxus
CAAACAAACAAAAAAAAACCAGCCCAAAAACCACTGGAGGAAGATGGAGGACTATATGTTGCATGATAGATGTTCAGGTACCTTATTTCTACACCCGCCTTCCTTGAGTGCAGTTTCATAATGAGTGTTAACAGGCCAGCTTTAAACACTAAGGAGTACATTTGCGTCGTAATGTGTAGAGATTTGACTCGACAATTTCCCATTAACACTAATGTGTGCTGCATGGTTAAATCCCTAAACACCACGCTGAAAATTTAGTTTCAAAAGTGCCCATTACCTTTGGGTGTTGGATTTTTTTTAAACAGTTGTTAGTCTATTAAACATTCATTGCTCTCACACTAGTCAGAACTTTCTCTTTTCGTTTCAGTTTAGCTAATCACAAGATACATTTTTTGCAACAACTTCACATACTAAATGAAATTTTTAAAATTACTCTTTAAAGCTGACACTGATTAACGTCTTCATAACACCTCATCTAAAGATCTACCCATAAATGCTAAAATCTTCAGATAAATCTACAATCTAACTATAAATTTTGTTCACGCAGGGCAATCCTTATTTTTTTACCAGCACAATAGGTACTACATTTAACACAATTTTTGTCATAATTTTTCTGTCATTAAAGAGAAAGTGAGTGTATGCATATTTGTACTTGGNGAATGGGATAATCTAATGTTGTCGGGAAAAGGCATGCATTGGACCAGTCTTTCTGCTAATAACATTTGTTAAGGAAAAAACAAAAAAGAGTTATCTGGGTGTATGCCAGGGGAGGAGAGATGAGTAACAGAAATTCTTGAATGGATTTCATATAGCAAACTGATATGAAATGCCATCTCCAGACAACAGGTGAGTTTAAATCTATACTGCGTGGCTGAGACTTGTAAGTGGATGTGAACAAATGGAGACCACTACATTTACAACAGTATGCTTATTCTTTTTAGTGGCTTTCTGAAGTGGAAGCTTGCCATTAGAGACAAGCATTTAATTCTTCAAAAAGCCCAATTTCTTCTTATGAGACAATAAAGTACTTCCTCTTGCAACAGCACGTAAGCACTAAAGGCATCCTTAAAAATCTAACCCCAATGTGCTAAAGACACTTAACAATCTTTAAACTACATACAATACCACTTCCTCCCTGGTACCAGGATGTTGTAAAATGTCTAATTAGTGCTTATAGTAGTGCTGACACCTCCACAGCACATAAAAGAGGACTTTTAATTTACAAAAGACAACTCTGGTTGTCCTGATTTTTACCTTTAATTAGACTGCAAGACATAGCTCCATGAGACTGCAGATGAATATTCCATTAATTTGGCTAGTAACCAACATATGAGGTATTGGCTTAGGGTGCAAAGTAGATTTGTGAGGCTTTTTTAAAAGCAATATTCTAATATTTTGAATTGATTTTTAATACACCCTGTCTCATGGATTATTTAACTCTAGTGAGGTAGAAAGAAATATTAAAGCCAATATTTTAAAAGTCAGGTAAATGACCCAGTTTAGGGGGGGAAAAAAAAAGACTTTTCTGTTAATTTTTCTGTTAATTTTCTTGTGAAGGTACCAATAACTGCCCAGATTTTGGGAATGACTTTGTGATGTTTAGATTATATATTAGCGCAATAATTGTGCACAGTAGGGTACTGTACCTAGCTATGAAATTAATTTAAAAATGAAATAAGAGGCATGATGAAAAATACAGAAAAGTCAGTTGCCTCAAAGGAAATATAAATAATTTTGAAAGTAAAAGTGTTTCTGTGGCAACATGAACTTTAACAAGTCAAAATTTGCAATACTAGTAAGCTATACCCCAATGACAGGTAAATACACATGTCTGAATAAGAGGACCAGTCAAAATTATAGTCATAGAGCTGCCTAATGAAATCAGAGGAGGTGAGCAATACAAGCCCGAGCACTTAATAAAAATCACCATCCAGCTCACAATGTGTAACACGAGCGCTAAAATAAGGAGAAATCTGTGTTGTGATATGTAAGAGACTTTGTGTGTCATTTGACATGAACACTTGCCTTGACTGTCATCCACTCCAAACAGGATAAAGAAGGGGGGCAGCCTGACAGGTCCTTCTTTCTTTCTGCCAGCACATCTGGAAGCAACAAGGAGTTGGCTGCTGCCCTCTACTTCTCTTCCCAAACAGGAGCTTCAAGAAATCTCTTTATGCGTCCCACTGTAATGAACACAAGATACACAAGACAGTAAAGCTTCTGTTGAAGCTATATACCACAGGAGAAATATAAAGAATATGTAGGGTCTATCAAAAGCTACCTGCAGAGTTCAGCTCAGGCAAAAAGTAAAATGACCTGCCTGTTTTATAGAAAGTAGAGACATTTGGGGAACAGAATATCTGCCCTGGAAGTGCAGGGCAAAAACTCCAACAATTTTGACTCAAAAATTTCAGTGGATCTACAGAATAATTCCATGTTAAAACACTGAATCGTCTTATACAAAGAAAATAACCAGAATACTTCATTCGAAATTCTTTTTCTCACTTACTTTGGAAATGTCAGCTCAGCACTCAAAAAAATTGTGGTCCTTTGGCTAACTTCTACAATCAGGGCATAGGAGCCATGGAGATTTAAGGGTTCTGCACAGCTCTTCACTACCCACTCTTTCCTACCTCTAAAGCAACTCCTGGCAAGCGTGTAAGAAACTTCACTACAATATTAACAGATGGAATAAAGAACAGGATGCTGCATAGCAGGGAATCATGCTCATCCCTACCTAAGTCACAGCCATCTCCCCTTGTGTATTAATATCTTGACCTACAGATTTCATAGTAACTCCTAGGGTCACAGAAGTAACCAGATCCTTTATGATGGGTATAGGCAGATCTGTTGAACATGAGTTCCCTCCAGCTACGGACTGATAAGGCCCAGTCCAGACTAGAGGGGTTATTAAAAACTGAAAGTACCTGGCCCTATATTTCACTGTATGCATTACTGCCTGGGTAACACCTGCTTTACAATTGTTCCAGAAGTCAAGAAAAAAGTTTGTGTTTTTAATTACTGAAATATGCACTCATCTAGTCTATAAGACCTAATTAAAAATGTAGAAGGCTCATAATGATCACCTGTTCATTTCAAGGGAGACAGCTGGAAAAGAGACAGGAGAGGACTAAATATAAATAAATTAAAATAACTAAAGTACTATTCTTACTATGACAACTGTATTCACAACTAACACCAGAATTCCAATACGCATCATATTCTACAAGGATGCATATAAAAACTTTCCACCCCATCTTACCAGACGCATGATTAATTTTAATATCAAGCTATGCTTTGGTTACTTCCAATAACTCCATAGTGGTGGTAAGCCTAGATTAAAGGACATAGTAATTTGTTGAGACTAGAGGACTAGACTAGAGTTCTCCAACTATTGAAGACCAGAATGGGACCTATGTAAAAGCAAATAATTATATTAAAAAACAAGTGTCTCTCATGTATGATTGGGTATTTGCATTTAAGATGTATGAATAAAAGCTTTAAAATGGGACATTAATAATTCCTCAAGTGGGAGTAGTGGGTCAAGTTTTAGAAACTGCTTCATGAGATAGACCAGCTAAAAGTGTTCCCCGAAAGACAAACAAAAATTACTAGATGTCTTGAAAGCCTCACCTATGAGAAAATAAATTAGGTTTTTTAAGTTGCAGAAGAGAAGCCCAGAAGACACAACCTTATTATTAAAAATGTAAGTAACTGTAAAGAGGATACTGCCTATCTGTGGTAGAGAGGATGAGCAAAAAATGGGCTTGAATTGCTGCAAGAAATGATAAAAACTTCAACTGTATAAGTTAAATGCTGAAATAAATTTCCAAGGGAGTTGCAGTGTTTCTTTCTTCAAAGGTCTAGAAAACAGCTTGGGAAGTATTTGCCAGAGATGAGGTAGCTGGAGTTATCCCAGGAAAATCTCAAAACTTCTTTTATTTTCTCTGATTTCATATATTCTGAATTCAAACAATAGAGATGGTGCTTTGTTTTAGAAATGTCAGTATTCTAGATCACAACTAAAACCCTTGCAGCTAGTCTGTGCCCACCCTACTAACCCATCTGCTGAATCCTGAGGCAAATACCGAGTACCCCCTCTATTTCTGCTACTTCAGTTTACAATGTTGGTTATCTCTGAGTAATGGAAATATTTATCCCAAATAGTTTTCAGACCAGGCAGACTCTTCTTTTCTGAAAGACAGACCACTGGAATAAGGCTATCTATTTTTTTCGCCTAAAGCTGCCTTTTCCACAGAGATATGGTCTTAAATTTGCTACAGCTACCTAGCTTTTACTTTTAAATAAAGGTAGATTGATAGCAGACGTTCGAGAGAAAAACATCTAAGAAAAGATAACCCTCTCCTTCTGCATGGCTGTCAGCTCCAGCAATGCCAGGAAGAGTAGGAACAAAAAACAGAGCTTTGGCCAAGGCAGCCTACATGGGGCAACATAAATGGGGGCCAGGCAGCAGAGTATTCCAGTCCAACCCTAATCTGAACTAAATGCCTGCCAATCTGTTAAGAATGAGTTCTGTGAAAATCTCATTCAAATTCACCTGGAACAAAAGTGCCAGCACCAATTTAACATGAGAATCACACTTCTTCCTTGTCTCATTAGAGGCATGCAGAATTCACAAACCAATTTGCCTTCCCGCTCCTCTTTCTTTTCTCATACTTAAATGTATGGATTGAAGCACAGTCCCAGACAGTCTCAAACCATAATGATTCTGTTTACCAGAGGTCGTAAGTAAAGTGAATTTCATGAGGCCTCTATAATTATGTCTGAATCATTCAAACAGCCACAAGGCCTAGAATACAGGTTTTGTTCAATACAGATATATAAACCATAAGCTCTATTTTTCTCTTTCACATCCTTTTAGATGTGGATGAACCAGTCTGTGTCATCGGTGAAAGGACAGAGGCATTGTTTGCTCTAGTACCCTAACAGTATTCCCTGAGAAACTGGGCTTTTCCACTCTTCTTCTTCCTCAAGAATTGAAGTCTCATTTCTCATAAGAGAGATCAAGACGGCAGAAACACTTGGCTCTCAGGTGCCATAGCTCATCATCATATAGTTCTCTGTGGAGAAGGATAAGTAAGGATAGTTATCACAGCCAAAAAGAAACGATATATTTTTCTCAGAGCAAAGCACCAATCCACAAACAAGGTGTTAAATGCTCATCTTCAATTTCTATGTGGTCTCATATCTCATTCAGCTTGCCATCCACAGCACAAAGCTTCTTAGCAGTTTAATTCAATGTACTTGCAGTATCTTATACATACTTAATTTTGGTCCTGGTCATTTTTCTTGTTTTGCTTTTCATTTACATCTAGGCAATGTTGTTAACTCCTTCAGTTAGTGATTTTATTCTTACTATCTAAATAAAAAGACAACAAAAGTATTCTGATCTCTTGTTACAAACAGGGACTATATCCAGAATTTTCCAGAAGGTTTAAAGGAAGGAAGAGGACAAAAGGGCCAATGCTAATAACAGACTTCCCAGACTTAACAGACGTACAGGGAGCTGGGACATCTCACTCCTAAGGCAGCTGAGCCCTGGAGCAGTCTGGAAGCCCCACATCTCAGGATTGACCCACAGAAATCCCATGCTAAGTACTAAGCCATCACATACAGCACACTCAGTACCAGAATATTTCTAACTTTTTTAATGTATTAGGCTCTTAAAAGCAGTAAGGCAGACACACTCTGTCCACACCTTAGAGCCAACTTTGGTGTTAAAATACCCTCAGTTTTTCTGCTTTTTTTAAAGCCAGTGACTTGGACCACAAAGACAGGAGCCATCTTTGCTCCCTTTCTTGTCCAGTGCTCTGTGGGCATTCTCCAAGGAAGGAGACATGGTTTTAACTCTCAAGCTAGGGGAGTAAATGCTTCTTCTCCTCTCTTCTCTCTCTCTTTTTTTTTTTTTTTAAACTTCTTGGGTAACTACTCTACTTCCTAGTCCCTTATATAAAAAATGATTCACATTCTCATCCATAGCAGCCACATTCATTTTTTTCTGAGGTAGTCTACGTCACCACGTATGTTAGTCATGGTCTGAGTGGAGCCTCCCACTGGATCAACTCTGCCATCTGAACCTTTCTGAATTGTGTTCCTGCTGCAAAACTGCTTAGAACAGGTTGCTTCTAAATATGCCAAAAAGCAGAACAGGAGACATTGGGAGGAATTATAAGAGAAAAGAAGGAGCTGGCAAGTGAGTATAAGGTTTTACAGCCTCAATAAAGGCTGACTTTTGATTTATTGGGTTTTTTTGTTTTGCTTTTTTTTTAGACCTTCTAATTTTTGAAGGAGTCCTTTAGGCTCCTTAGAAACTCCCAGATACGCGATTTACTTGATCATTACACAAAGGTGTTTTCAATATCTTCATGTTTCTCATTGTTTTGCATGTGGCTATCCATTACAGCAGACAAAATTACAAAACTCCTAGAAGATATTATCATTTTCATACATAGTAAGCCTGATGAGTTTTCTATGAGCAGGATGCATGAAAAGATGCAGAGGAAGCTGGATTACAAGAAAGAAATAAAAACAGGGAGAAACAGGAGAGGACAAAGAAAGGTGAGGATGTTTTACATAGTGATATAAAAATGAGGACAGAAGTGCTATTTTTGTTTATGGAGACTGCGGTTCTCCTCCGAGCTCATTAATGAGTCATTGCGTATCACGGGATTATAAACAAGGAACAGGTACATCAGCAAGCCCGAGCAGCTAGCCAGATTTCTGACTCAATCAGCTAGCATTTGCGAAAGCCTGCTCTCTTTGAAAACTTTTTTTCTCAGAAAAAAAAAATCCACAACTATTTTCCCCTGCAGTGCTAACTTCCAGCTGTAAATAGTGAGGTACCACAGAGCCCTCACCTGAAAGCACAGACTCCATCCAGCAGCCTTGACTGCAGCAAGCCTGGGCTCTGTGGGGCCAAGAGAAAGGTGCTTGAGGCTGGCCTTGGTCACCGGAGACAGGTTGTAATCCCTTCCCACCAACAGAGCTGATGACAACAGGGGCAGAAACAGAAGTGACTATTCATTGTTGAAAGTTCTTTACTTTAAAAAATATTTAGATGGGCCTTTGTTCATAATTTAATTGCTTCAAATTAGAGGTATATGCTTCACTAATGTTCCCACTAGCATCAAGAGGGCATTTGTCAAAGGCTTCAGTGAGAACCAAAATTATCCCTTAATGATTTAGCCATTACAAGACTTACCTATTTTGCTATTGCAAATCATAACCCACAGTCAAATCAACAAAATGCTACAAAATCAAGGCGCAGGAACTCAGGAAGTCTTGGAAATCACCACTTTTGTCTGCCTGAAATGAAATGCCCTTCTCCAGTTTCAGTTTCTGCTGTTGTGAGCTAGATTGTATTGCAGTACATTCTGCTAAATCATTCACACTGTAAAATACATTAACACTACTAACCCCAAAAATCCTGTTTTTCATGTAATTTTAGGATGACGATGACACAAAGCAATTAAAGCAAGACCACTGGGATATACAGCTAATGCTCTACCTTCCTCTCATCACATTGTCCTTCAGAGTTATAGCCCAAATGGTACTTATGCATTCCCTGATATTTGGCCTCTTACACCACACCCATAAATAAGGCACCAAAGACATACAGAGTTACATGACTAGGACCTGTCACATGCAGCTCAAGATTTCTCAAAGGGGGAAACCTGCTAGTGCATATTTTATATTTAGTTTTTAATTACAATCTTAATTTGTGACTCTCTTGTCACGTGTTTTTATGCCAATTGCAAAAATCCAAGCAAGCATGTTTTGTTGCTCCAGTAAAAATGGTGAGGTAGGTGTTCTGCAGATTTCTTCTTCAGAAAAACGGAGGTGTTTCTCAGAAAAGCTTTCAGTCAAGACCAGAAAAAGAAGCAGAAGCTGGTACTCAAGATTTCAGCTCCCCAGTGTTTGGATCAGATCCCACCTGCATTCTGGAAGAGAGATAAGAGTATATGAAATCTGAATATATCTCATGGGGTCTCTCCACCCCACAAAAAAAACAAGATGCTCACAGATTATCATTGTACAGAGTTCTCCAGGTACAGCTAATGATTTGTCACATACCTGTTCTGATAATCAATTACTCAGTACTATACAGTAGCTTATCAAAACCCTTATTATATATTGTTAGACACTTGTTATACATCTGATTGCACTATGGTCAAAAAGAAAGAGAACTTTTATTTTGTAAAGTAAAAGAAAAAAATATATATACTCAAAAGCTGGGCCTGCATGTCTGGAAACTCAGTAAAAAACACACACACAAAAAAAGCAAAAGCAAACTTACATGAACAAATAGAAAATTTAATTAAAAACAGAGGATGAAGATGGATTCTGCACATTTTTCAGGATCAAGTGACCTGGAAAAAGAGAGAGAAAACCTTGAATGGATAAAAAGTGTTTACAGTACAAATGAGAAATAATAAAGTTCAAATAACAAATTTAAGTAATTAAAATTGGAAAGGGAACTTCAAAAATATTTTAAAAGAGAAACTGAGGAAATTATATACCCAATGATATTTGATACTTTATTTACACAAAGACACATAATTTCCCCCTCATTAGTGCATATTTCTTCCCCTTCTACAGTCATTTAGCTGCTACAGTATCTCAGCCATGATCATTGTTTTTTTCCACTTTTAGTCATCAGTATTTGCATGGCAGTGGCTCTAGACAGCTATAGGATGTTCACATTTGAGATGAAGTACCTACAAAAGACAAGAGATAATCCTGGTTCAGAGAGAGAACAGTCCCTTTATCCAGCAAAAACACTCTCTTTCAGGAGAAAACAACAGATAAGTGAGAAAGGCTACTCACAACTGAAGCTACATGACTTTATTTTGTAGAGGCATTACAGGCCTTCCCCTGCCTGTTTTGAATAACTCTTGCAAACAAGGACTATATATGCATGCCAGTAAAACACCTCCTCCCCCAGGTAACCCTGTCTTTAGACTAGCAAGCATGTTTCCGCAGGAGAGGGTTTCCATGTTTCCATCCTTGTACCATTCTGAAATTACTTGGACGGGTTCCCATACCAATTCAAGAACTCTGAATCTTGCATGAGTTTTTGAAAAATGTGTACCCCAAACTGTAAGACTGGAAGCGAGACAATCAGCTTCTTTGTCACAGCTACAGAGCAAAGTTACTCACTTCAGTTTTCCCCAATTCTGGCAATTCAGGGCACCATGAGTCATTATCCTCTCTTGCCAACTACTGTTTCAAAGCACAAATCTCCATAAGGGGAAATTAAACATTTCTACAAACTCACCCTTCCAGAGCCAAGAGAACTGTCTCACTGAGAGTGCTTCTTGACATGATACAGAGAAAAACCTCAACATAATCACTGCAGAGTGTAATCATATTCCAGACCTGTCACTACTTCTGTTTCTGAGACAGGCAAGTATATTTCTGACATTTGGGGCCTGTTTCTGCTGCCACNCCTCTCACTGGAGTCCTATCTGGGCTGAGGCTTCTGATGTGCCAAGTCACTCCCCGGCTGGTGCTGGAGATCATGCCCCATTGCACACTGTTGCTATACTGGACAGTTTTAAGCAGTCCAATGCCGTCTTGAACAGAATTTCTGGGCCACTCTGTAACCCTGCTCACTTCTGCTTCAATTGTTACATCTCTGCTAGCTACAGGCTGGGAGCTGTGCTCTTGTACAGCCACATGAATCGTGCTTGACTTTCCCTGAGCAGCTGTCAGTTGGAGACCATAGCAGCAGCACTGCCTAATCAAGAAACAGCCAACAGGAGCTCTCTGCTAGAGCTGGTAGAAGCAGAAGCCTCTGGAAGCTAAACCTCATCAGCAGCAGCAAGCCAGAAGTTCCTAGCCAATGCAGCTCTGATGTTCCCTGAAGCTCTCCCCAGAAGAAGGTTGGAAACTGCTGCAACAACTGCTGCCTTTCTGCTGCCCATCTCTGCTTGCTCTTTCAAGCCCCAAATCCTCACGGACAAATAATCTGCTTGTTCTTTAAAGTAAAGAAAGGTCAGCACACTCTTTGGGAAGGTTCATTAAAAAATACACAATTGTAGAGTAGTTGGAACAAACCTATTCTAAGTTTACTGACAAAATACAATCCAAGTGGGGCAGTGCAGAGTCTGGGAAGTTTCTGAATCACACTGGTAAGTATCTAGACCCAGCACCCAGGTAAGACAACCACAGAGGACAAAGGATATAAAGCAGACAAGAAATTGCTCTAAGGAATTGGCAGAAGAACACTGCAGCCATTAACTCTGGTTTACACAAGGCCACACCTGACCGTTGCATGAGAACAAGAAAGAAATATGGGGAAGTTATGGAGTAGCTAAAAACTAACATAAGCATGACATGATATTAAGATACTTATTCAGCTGAGTCTCATAGCAGCTTTTGTTGTCATCATTAGCTCTAAACATGGTAGAAGGAATCTTGTGAGAGACAATCAGCTAAAGAACACAAGCTTTTGATCTATCTAGCCAACCATCCTACCTTACAATGATTTTTTTGTGGTTTTCTTTTTAGAATAATCATAAACACTAAAAGAAAAAAAAATAATCTTGAAGTTCAAGTGTCTCATTTTACAAGAAAATTCATCAGTTCAAACAAACACTTGAGGGGTAGGGACTCATCCCTGTTCCCTGATCACCACCCTCTCTCCACGTCTCTCACTAGGAATATATCTTTCTCTATCTGTTATGCTAATTCCAGNATATTCCAGACCTGTCACTACTTCTGTTTCTGAGACAGGCAAGTATATTTCTGACATTTGGGGCCTGTTTCTGCTGCCACTGAAGTCAAAGGCAAACCCTCCGTTGGCTGAACAGGCACAGATGCACTATTATGTTATAGACCAGAGCTATCATAAAAGATCAAGGATCTTCCTCAAGAGGATAGATATACACAGCTGAGCTGCTGCTCTTCTCCAGCTATTCTGCAAGGTAAGTTGTAGCATTTCATAAAATAGACATAGACAAGCAGTAATAGGATCAAGAGCTGCTCCTGTTGTGAGAGGGACCAAATTAAATTTTCCTAAGAGTAATTTACCTCCTCTATTTCCCCTAAACAAATATATAAACAACACAACAGTGGAATAAGACAAACTTATTCTAGTGCTTACCTAATTAACAGTACTAATTAGTGTTTAATGGCAATGATAATTATAATCATATCCCTGTGAGTCTATTGAGGTTGCCACATCAGATGGATTGCAATGCTCCCCCTCCCTCTACAAACTTAAATCAATATCACTTCAAACCTGACAGGGTCATTTAATGAAAAGTGATCAGAGAGCCACCTTTAATTTCTGCACTAAACTGAGAAATTCAAAAGCCTTTTGAGTGGTGGGAGGAGAAAGTGTAAAGCACCACTCTGAGTAATGAAATCAGTAAATGAAGCTCCTTGCTGTCCCACATAGGCATCATTCTTCAGGTTTTCATTTGAAGTAGTCAAATATAGACAATCCCAAAGCAATTATTCACAGGCTCTGTACATGCTAGTACCATGTTTCTAACACAAACACAAAAACACAGAATAATTTAGGTTAGGAAGAACTTTTGTAGTCCGATCTACCACTCAAGGTAGGGGGCTGGACAAGTTTACTCATGGCTTTGTCTAGCCAAGTACTGAATACCTCCAAGGATGGGGATCCCACCCTCTGAATACACATTTCAGTGTCTGATCACCTTCATGGCAAAAAAATCTTTTTTCTTATATAAAATAGGAATCTCATTGCAACTTGTGTTGCTCCATCAGGGAGAGGCATCAGACACCCTCTGTAGATCAAGATCTGGATGGCAGCACCCTCTCACTGGAGTCCTATCTGGGCTGAGGCTTCTGATGTGCCAAGTCACTCCCCGGCTGGTGCTGGAGATCATGCCCCATTGCACACTGTTGCTATACTGGACAGTTTTAAGCAGTCCAATGCCGTCTTGAACAGAATTTCTGGGCCACTCTGTAACCCTGCTCACTTCTGCTTCAATTGTTACATCTCTGCTAGCTACAGGCTGGGAGCTGTGCTCTTGTACAGCCACATGAATCGTGCTTGACTTTCCCTGAGCAGCTGTCAGTTGGAGACCATAGCAGCAGCACTGCCTAATCAAGAAACAGCCAACAGGAGCTCTCTGCTAGAGCTGGTAGAAGCAGAAGCCTCTGGAAGCTAAACCTCACCAGCAGCAGCAAGCCAGAAGTTCCTAGCCAATGCAGCTCTGATGTTCCCTGAAGCTCTCCCCAGAAGAAGGTTGGAAACTGCTGCAACAACTGCTGCCTTTCTGCTGCCCATCTCTGCTTGCTCTTTCAAGCCCCAAATCCTCACGGACAAATAATCTGCTTGTTCTTTAAAGTAAAGAAAGGTCAGCACACTCTTTGGGAAGGTTCATTAAAAAATACACAATTGTAGAGTAGTTGGAACAAACCTATTCTAAGTTTACTGACAAAATACAATCCAAGGGGGGCAGTGCAGAGTCTGGGAAGTTTCTGAATCACACTGGTAAGTATCTAGACCCAGCACCCAGGTAAGACAACCACAGAGGACAAAGGATATAAAGCAGACAAGAAATTGCTCTAAGGAATTGGCAGAAGAACACTGCAGCCATTAACTCTGGTTTACACAAGGCCACACCTGACCGTTGCATGAGAACAAGAAAGAAATATGGGGAAGTTATGGAGTAGCTAAAAACTAACATAAGCATGACATGATATTAAGATACTTATTCAGCTGAGTCTCATAGCAGCTTTTGTTGTCATCATTAGCTCTAAACATGGTAGAAGGAATCTTGTGAGAGACAATCAGCTAAAGAACACAAGCTTTTGATCTATCTAGCCAACCATCCTACCTTACAATGATTTTTTTGTGGTTTTCTTTTTAGAATAATCATAAACACTAAAAGAAAAAAAAATAATCTTGAAGTTCAAGTGTCTCATTTTACAAGAAAATTCATCAGTTCAAACAAACACTTGAGGGGTAGGGACTCATCCCTGTTCCCTGATCACCACCCTCTCTCCACGTCTCTCACTAGGAATATATCTTTCTCTATCTGTTATGCTAATTCCAGGAAGAAATCAAATCTACATTTTCACTAGTGACTAAAGCTCTGATCCTACAAGTAGTTAAACACAAGCTTAATTTTATGCATATGAGTCATCCCATCAACATTCCCATATGTCAGAGACTTTGCGGGACTGGTGCCTAAAAATGAAACCATTATGAATGAACTCCATTTCTGAGTTGCAGAACCAGGGTTGGCAAGTACATGAAGAACTGAGATACTGAAACATAAATCCACAGTGTAACATAGGCCAAGGAAGTAAGCATTTAAAATAAAATAATAATTAAAAAGATTAGCTAATTCCTTATACTGAAAAAAAACCCACACAAGAGTTGATGTTATTAATTAAGAAGTTAAATTCTTGTTACCCAACAGTCAGTGCTTCTCCAACAAAAACATGGCAAAAAGCCTCATTTTAAAGAGCACATGCCAAAATTTCAATTTATCTCTGCCTGCTTTTGGCCATGACAGCATCATAAATTTGGTACATCTTTCATTCTGGCCCCATATGTTAGAAGTAGGTCTAAACCCAACTCTTTTCTACATACACAAAAAAAAAAAAAACCTTCAGGGATTCGTAGTATCACAGAAAATCCCTAACACATACTTGTCATTTAACATTTGAAAAACATCTTACAAAAATTAACTAGATAATTAGAACTAAAAATTAACTACATAATTAGAACTAACCAATTCACTAATGAATTAATAACATGAATACTTTGTATGATGCTCAACATGGCTGCAACATTTTAGTAATTAAACAGTTCATTGCAACAGTGGTGACTGCTAGCACTATTGCAGGGACACGTGCCAGAATCAGACTTGTGGTATAAAAGATGATGGTAGAACAACATTTAATACTCAGAGTGAAATCTCAGTACTTAAATTGCCGGACATGTCTAAAAGCAATGGGTCCAGAATCTCTCTTCATTGATATTTTTGCCAGCCAATAAAAGACAGGTGTATTACGCCGCAAACATGACTTCTTCAAAGTTCAGTGGAATCTCACACTATTAGTAAACAATCTTCTTCAGCCTTTCCACAAAGTATTTTATAGAATCATCTTGCCCTCTGTACTAAAAACACTATTTTAATACATATTAAAGTATATCTCCTGCAAACCCAGTGCATGCTCAATATTCAACATCGGATGCTGTACACCAAGTCATTGCCAGAAGAGAGCAAGTAATTTCTTCACAAATATCACCACTTTGTAGTTCCAAACTATGCAAGGCTTACCTCCTTCTCTAGACAGGTTGTAAATACACTACTCACAGGCTATTGCAACTGTGGATTACTCTGACTTGAACTTGCATAGCAAAACCTGCTTAATTCTGTTTCTCCTATTAAATAGATTACTTGGAAAACAAAAATGTATTTGATTTTACAAGGGAAACTTCCAATAGCAAAATATGAATTTAAAATTTAGAGTGTGCAAATATTTACCATGCTCTCTTCTCACAATGTTCCTGATAGCAAACTTATCCCTGACAATATTCATCTCCTGTAAACACTGGCAAAGCAATTTCAGAATTGTTATTCCGTTGCATATTCACTAGCTGTTGCTGGAGGTATTTTGTTCAGCTCTAATTAGCACAGTTAATAAGATCAATATTTTCATTACTGAATGCTGCAGTAAGGCAAAACATGCTTAATAACTAACATTTGCAAAATCCCAAGAAATATATTTCTTGGGAAATCCTAGTCTTCTATTGAAAAAGCAAAAAGTACACAAAAATTGGAAGAAAAAACACTTTCAGTGCTTGCTGTTCTACTGAGGACAAAAAATTAAGATTAAAACATCCATATCAGTCAGGGGTGCTTTTAGAGAGTAGAGGTATCTCTTTCTAATTGCATTTTTACTACTGTTTAGAGGTGTCCAATCTCTTTTTCAGGAGAAATAAGCACTAAATTTGGAATCACTCCCACAGCCCTTAAGTGTTGACGTTATCACTCTCTTTGTACTCTTGCCTACCTTAAAAAAAACAGAAACTTGAAAAAGCAGAGGCACTACAGGTAGTGTTTAAAACTGGACTTCAACACTGGCAAACAGTGGCCAAAGGAAATGAAAACAATACAGCTGCAGCAGACAAGCAGCCCTCAGAATCCCTGCCCCAAGAACGGAAGCACCAGACACTGAGGTCTTGGCTGGCTCTTTCATTTGCAGAGGAGCATCCACATCTGCCACAGAAGACAAAACAGCCTCTGTCTTCTGTGGACCTTGCGACAGCTACAACAGCACCACGAAAAAGGATATGTCAGACCTTCCATTTCTCAGATATCTGGGTTTTGCTAGTTATCATTCTTCATGTCTAATAATAATAGGTCAGAAAAGCATACTGAGCCTATAACTCTTTTGTCATGGCATTTTTCTCTCCTTTTTAAAGACAAAAGCTCAAATTTACTTGAAAAACACTCTTCCATCCATCCGCACAACCTCTCCAAATACAACTTTCTTAATGAATTGACAATTCAGTGTGCCTCTCCCTCTGCAGAAATGTCAGTCAGGAAGTTGTCACTGTAAACCACCCTAAAATAATTTCATGCTCATGGTGAGTAATTATTTTCAAAACTGTTCCTGCAGAAAAAATATGATCAAATATCAAAGAGATACTGTATAATTAAGCAGCAAGATGCAACAGGGAGTATAATACAGGTCTAGGTGCTTTTTTTTAAGCACGAGGCTGAAGGCACAGGTTGTCAAAGCAGAAAGAAGTGCATTATGTTGCACAGCTTGTAACATAAAGCTGTTTCCTAGGGTAACACATCCTGCACCTGTTGAGGTTTTGCCACCCACTGTGTCCACTTGAATTGGTTTTCTTCATTTCCATGACCACCTTTTCTACTCAACTAGTTCTACTTCCTCTCCAACTAACATTCCAAGCTTGCAATTTACAGCATCAGAGCTGACAAGACGTTTAGAAGCCAAAACCACAAAAAAGACAAATTTGGCATAACACTTCTAGGAAAGGCAAGTGAAAATGCTGATGAAACACGATAGGCAGTTCCCCAAGCATATTCAGTTTGCTATTAGCTATACGACCTCTCATTAAAAACCTGTTATTTTAAGATGACAATTATAGCTGCATGGCCAGCTTGATCTGCTGTCCAAAAATGAAACACTTAAGAAATGGAGGAAAGCTAGTTAATAGGAGGAACAGAAAGAGAAGCCATTTGTGGACTTACCTGATTAGTAAGCTTCACACATTTATTTTCTAACAGACAAAAATGCAAGCAGTTGGCTTGAAATTATAGGAGGTAGTATATGTGTGTCTAACTTACAGACTCAAATGAGACAATATTTGAACTGTATGGCTGTTTCTCCACCAGAAAAAGAGCTGTCAAAGGGATAGGAAAATAGAGGGTCAGGGCAGATGGTTACTCAGAAAACTTAAAACCAAACATGCAAATAAAGAGTCTCCAATGGACATTAGATCAAGCCAATGCAACCCAACTATTTTCTTGATTCTCCACTTTCACTTCATTGAAAAATGAGTTAGATTCTTACGTGCAAGGGGAGGTTAACACAAAAACAACAAAAGAGGCTTTATTCCTTGTCTGGACATACCACCCTGGCAAGACGCATTACTTTTAAATGTGGCAGCAGATATGAACCACCATTTCCAGATGCAGTCTTTTCTCTTTTTATTTTCATGAAACAGGGCTGGATTTTGGAAAAGAACAAAGGCATTCATCATTAAACACAATCCCTTGACAACATGTGCCAGGACTCCTGGGACTTCATCAGTCACCAGCACTACCTAGAGAACTCTCATAAACTACAAGTCTGTGGCTAGTCCAAATTACGACAGCAGGAGAGCACTGGATCATCCTATTGAAGAATCTCAACCAAAAGACCGTACTGAAAATAACTCAGGTTTATCGTGCATCATTTCCCATTTTCATTATGTCACACAGCAGATTTAGAGACTGTTGTACTATCATTGTCTGTTCTTTTTACAGTCTCTGTCACTAGAACAAGACACTCAAAGTGTAATGCCAAGTGCACTCTGTGAAAGATAGTAATATACTGAACTCTTTCATATTTTATAAGTCAATTTTCCAGGCACTCCAGGTATGTTCTTACCGGTTGCTGCAGCTGTAAAAGAGAACAAAAGCAGTTGCCCATTATTATCACAGGGTAAACTCTTGCATGACACATCTTCCATGGAACAGATGTCATTACTAGGCATGCCTTTGTGACACAGACTATGTAAGCCGCATAGCAAGAAATGGTGCAAACATAAGACATTATGTGTATCATTTCAATACTGCATTTGGGAGACCTTTTGAGAACAAAATATTTATGGGTACATATACATACATCCATATACAGAAATATATACTTCCACACCAAGAAAGCCAAAATTCCTCAATACCTTAGGTGAGGAAACGTGAGAACAGATGATACACAGTGTTAATACAGGAGGGTTCTCTGCCAATGGGCAGAGAGAGAAAGTGAGGGCAAAATAAGACTTTCTTTTGCTTGGGTTGAAGGTGTGTAATTTCTGCTGTGGGAAGTATACAGTCTGGAGACTGTAGTTGTGCTTGAAAGGGAACAGCATTGCCCTCATCTCACAGCATTCCTTCTCAGTCTCATTAGGCATGTTTTAAAAGGAAAGCTGGAATTTATCATATATACAAAAAAGCCACTGCAACTCTACTCCAAATCTTTGGCTGCAGAATCCAAAGCCACAATTATACTCTTATATTCTCAGAGATATAAAAAAAAAAAAATAAACCCAAAACCCTCAAAAAAACAGAAACCCGAAATGTTCAGAAACAATTGCCAAGAGTTTTGTGTTTATTTGTTTGTTTGATGGTGGTCTGTGCCTAATAAACAATGCATGCTCCCAAGCCATTCAATTAAATTGAAACCAAACAAAGAACCAAAATCCATCCATCTCTCTCCTCACCCCCATTCACAGGAAAACTTTGATCTGTCATGCTGGCAGTAAAACTAATAAAACACCCGACCAAAAACATTCCTATCACTCCACTGCTGTACTTACACTCTGCTAGTTAAACTCCACTCAAGTAATCAGTTACCATTTATTGGCCCATTTATCTCCTGGTCTCTTTCGTGTAGTATCTCTACAATCAACTACAAAAATAAAGTACTGTAACTCAGTAAGAGCAATGCAAATACTGTTATGAAGGTACTGTGCTATTTGAAGGTCATGTAAAACAACACTTGGAGTCAAGTGACAGTCAAAAACCCGCCATGTTGTGATGCCATTATCAAGGTTTATGCTCTCCATTACGCTGAGATATAACTAGAGTTGCTCTGGAATTTCTGCTCTTTTACACTAGAGAAAATCAGCAAAGGTTTCAGATCATAGGAATTAAGTTCATTGACGACTGAGCTTAGTCACATCACAGAGGGATACCTGCACAGTCTTTAATCAGAGGGAGCTTAATTCTTTCTTTATATACAAACTCTAGATCTTAGAGGATACAATTTTCTGTTCTGCCAGTGAATCACGGCTTGAAATTTGCTTAATTCTACCACAGCATGCATCTCATGTAATGGTCTCCCCTGCAGACAAAAATTCTACCCAAAGTACTAGGTTATTTCATAAAGAAACCACTCTTATTTGCCTGAATCGGTTGGTATGGTACTTAAATAGCCACATTCACCTAGTGATTTCTCTAAATGCTTGTTTTCAAATGCTTTAAATTATTTTCAGTTTTATTAAAGTTAGAAAAAGGTTAGGTGAGTATAGAGCACATATGATTTAGAACAGATTCATATCAATCACTTATTCCAATTGGGAGCATGTAAAGCAGCATGCATATTAAAAGCTGTACCACCAATTTCTATTTCTAGGACTACTGCTACTATTTTAGTTAGGCACAGAGACATCTAAGTGAGAGAAAATTAAAAAAAACCAAACCCAACAAAAGACAACAACAAAAAAACTACAAAGGACAGAGGGACTGTGTAAATCCTCAGATGGCTTTGACATTTAAGTGTACTAATTTTCAGGTAAGTCATGGACTTTGGCCATCACATGGCACATGAGAAGGAAGAGAGCTTGGCAATGGAAGAGGAGAGTTAGTAGTGCATTAAGCAGCTCCGTTCCAGTCTGATGGAACCATGTATTTTTACTGGCCACCTGGCACATCAGGTCAATATGAGAGGGTATCCAACAAGGAAACTGAAAAGTTAGTGTCTATGAATATATATGAAAATGAGCATGAACTTAATGAAAAAGTAGAGCAAAAACCAATGTCCTACATCACTATTAAATAACACTGGAAATAAATTCATTTGATAATTGATAAGCAGTTTCATAGGCTTTATGTATCACAAGTCTCTACAACTCTTAAGTGCTTCCATTGGCAGAGGGATTTCATTCAAAGAATCATTCATCCTTCCAGGCCTCATCTCATTCCCTGGCACAGTATGTTGTCTTTTACATTTATGCTGAATTCCTCAGTATCCTGAAACCGAACAGAAACCAGATCTTCTTCTGCATATATCCACAGAGTTTCAGACTATCAAGTGTTTTCACTTCTAGTACAGCAAGATTTAGACTCCAGATTTTATATTGTGAGTAGGTAAGAGCATTTGATCCAGAAAAGGGAAACCTTGTCTGAGTAGAGCTGTGGGTTTCCCTCCCAACTCCCCCTCCCCGCCCCCCCTCACTAGAATGCTCCGGTGATGCCTCTAAACTACCCTTAAACTGGGAGCACACTCCACGTTCTGCAGGAATCTGTACCGCAGCATGCCATCAAAAATTTCAAGATACATGGAACCAAAAGAACAGGTCTGCACTCTCATGGTTCACCCGAGTACATTCCTGTCTCTGCTCTTCAAGCATGCCTGTATTTTACCTTTAAAGGAAATTTAAACTTAATGGGAGTCACCACCTCCACTTTCAGCCCAAAGACAAATGGAAATCCCTTTGCAGGCTACACAGGGTACACACAGATATCTGCAGTCTTTAGCCAACTGGGGAAGAAAGATTGAAGTGTCTTAAATCTCTCCCTTCTCTTCGCGATCTTCACCATGGCCCGTGGAGAGGGACCCCAGACGAAGGTTATGGGTTCTGTTACAGGGCTGCTCACTATTTGTCCAAAATCCTTTATCTGATCCTAAATGACCTTCAAAACTCTCTAAGTTAGTCTCAGGCTCGTAGGCTATAAGGGCATTTGTAAAGCATGCAATGGAGTGTGATACAGAAACCCATGAAGGCAGTTCACCAGCAACTGAAGCATGACTTCCATCTGGATGCTATGGCACATGAACAGCAGAGGCATCCTGAACCCCCAGTGACGAGCAACAACCCAGTGGAGGCCTGGCCAGTGCTGTAGCAGTGGGATCCATGGGCAGCAGTGCTGTCCTTGGCCTGAGAAGCAGTCCATGTCCCCAACTCTCGCTTGGTGCTATGAAACACCATGGGGTGTTTCTCAGGACTTACAGAGGTTAGGATATTTAGCAGCACAGATGCTTGGACAGAAAGATCCATTACCTGGCTCCACGTGGCCCACTATCTCCAGTTCTGGGGATGTCACAAACTGAACTAGTTGAAGTGATCTTCACCTACTGCAGAGACTTGCCCAGTGTCTGAGTGAGAGCTGACAAGCCTAACTCAAACAGAAGCCAGGGTGAATATTTTCAAAAGCAAGTCCCTGCCTTCTCACCTTTCTCCTTACACTGGGAAAATTTGATCCATTATTATAAGGGAAAACAAAGCTCTTACCCACCTTTTTTCTTCTATGACAGGGCTTTGATCAATCTGATCTACTGAAAGATGTCTCTGCCTCTTGCAAAGGGGCTGGACTAGATGATCTTTAAAGGTCCCTTCCAATCCTAACCATTCTATGATTCTCTCAGTATCCAGCCTTCAAGTGAGCTGTGCAAAACCAAACATGAGAAGAATTTGGTAATGGCACTCACCTGTTTTTCTTTCTGACCTTTTCTTTTTTTCCAGAGACTGCCTTCCTTCATAGCCCTTAATGACATTTAGAAACAGATTTTTAATTAAGGTGCCTAACTAGCAGATAGGCAATTAGGATTTTAATAAATACCTCATAGGCTGGGAATATCAGCTTCACTGATGAGGTATGCATATAAGCACTTTTGAAAATCTGTCAGACATCTATCTGCAGCTTAAAGCACCTAATGACCTTAAAAATAATCTAACTGTCAAGTTCTAAATATTCTAAAAAGCTTTTATTTTTTTTTTCAGGTATATGCTATGCACATATACAGAGGGAATATTATGGAACCTCTTTCAAGCAAAACCCACAAACATTAAATAAAAATAAAAAACCCAATACTTTGAACCTCATAAACTTTCTAAGGAAATTAACTGTCCTGTAATCCTGCTGGTAGAAAATAAGTGCAAGTTGCAAGCAGTATTCCAAACCATGGTAGCAAGAGTAATTGGCCTCCCCCTCCATCCCAAAGTTCTTGACCTTCTGTTCCTCATTAGGGACATAAAACACTGGGAAAACAGTTACATTTGTCATATTTCTTGTAAAATTATACAAGTAGAAACTGAAATGGTTTGGAGTTACTAAAGTGAATTTGAAAGTCTCTCTGTAGGAAATGGCTAAGAAAATAATTCCTTAAATCCCCTTTAAGTAATTCTAGCAACAGTTATGTCACATGCACTGTACAATGTACTTCAAAGTATTAAAATTTTAACAAAGTGAAATTATAAACAAAACCATAAAATTTAAAGATGGTAACACATCTGTTATTCTTCTGGTATTTAAACCACAGATCCTAGTGAAAAAAAACAGCAATCATAAAAACACCTGACTTTAGAGACTCTGATCCCCACTTTTCTCCCTACAATTCATTACTACTGGCTATAAAGCTCTCTTTAAGAGAGGACTGGAGAATTGAAACATATTGTCACTACACATTGTTACTCACAAGCTTGTTCCTTCCGATTTTAGTGGTATTTTTAATTTAAACTCAGCATCCCATGAAGAAGAGTATCATACCAGGTAGGTCCTACTTCTGTTGATGATAATTTGTAATGTATTACTAAGAGAGAACAATTCTAGGAACTTCAAGCCCTAGAATTTAAGATGTAAATAACCTTAGGCAACATCCAACAGCATATTGCAGGTGCACATATTAATATGTACATTAATACGGGGAATTAATGTTGCCTCTGATAGAAATGTAAGAAAGTAATATTGAAAATAATAATTTAATTCCATATGTAACATTAAAATAACTGATATGTCAGCACAGAAGTGCTGCACTTCCAAAATTACGTTTCTTGACGTGAATTTTCACGCTGTAAATCAACAATGAAAGAAACATACTAGTTGCTAGAGCATGAGAGAGAACTCCAGTCAAGGGTATAAGAGTAATTGCCACTTCAATCTACAACTCTTGAGCAATTTTCAATAGTCAGTCAGCTTCTCTGTCTTCAGAAATTGAAGCAATAAGCAAGCAAAAAGTAACCGAACCTGTAGTTTTTCTTGCGCATGCCAACTACTTCTACAGATACAGTTGTTCTACGTTATATATGTATAGAACATATCAAGTTCTACTAACACTAACTCTACAAATGTAACTTTAATTGCAATGAAGGATAACATACAGATACCTAGCAGGGCATGTGGGAGACAAATGTTTTTTTTAATTAAGATAAATTACCAGCAATGTCATTTCATGAAAAGTATCAAAATATTTAGGAAAGCTAGAAAAAAGACCTTTTACCTGTATAGGATGCATAGTAGCAAAGTCCTCACATTTACTTTTTCTTTCACGCCCTTTATTTATTTTAATGTGTTGCTTTCAGATTTGAATATAGAATATGTCTTCATTCTTGTGTTATCTTTCCCCATAAAATGTCCCATTTCTGTCTCCTGCCCACTGCCACGCATGGAATGACTCTCATAATCAATCAGTGGCACAAATTTTGTTGTTTAAAATCTGACATATTTGAAACTTCACAAGGAAACTTCATGGTAGACATATTTCCTAATTATGATTTAGGAATGAAACCTGAAAGAGAAAGAGAAATCTTTTAATTTCATGGTAACTTGTTCTCTGATTCACAGATAAAGCTATTTATTTATTTACAGCAAACAAAATAAGTTTAATCTTTATAGCCATAACTCAGCTTGTGAAAACTTACCTCCACTTCTTTGGGAAGTGGTAGTTCCAAGTGTGGAAGCAAATATGAACTGACAAAAGGACCTATCAAAGTTTTTTACAAAAATTACTTGAACAAGATTTGATATTTGGGTTCTTTGTAGTTTTGTTAAATCAACCAGTTTAAATATACAGAAACCTTTCCAGAATATACCTTCTGACATTTTGATATTTATTTATTATTAATCAACTTGTTTATTAAACAACTTCTTTATTTTCTGATTGGGAAAGAAGGTGTTTGCACATCAAAGCTTAATTAAGAATTTCAGGAATTTTTGCAATATCCCATACTGAAATACATTAATAAAACTGTCTTGTGCAGCTTACAAATACAGATTTACAAATACATTATACTGCTTAGGTAACACAGACCACACTATTAAATAGACGGAAGATCTTTTTGCTACAAGGAGGAACAGTTTGTAACAAGTACTTTCATACGGCAAGGACTTGCAGCTCCTGGAGACTGTGGTTACAGACCTCCAGCGTAGCAACATTCTTCCTGTCTAGCCTTGTAATTTTTTGCCAGGTACTCTGTACATTAAGTTGTTTCATTTCAATTGCCCTAAGGATTTCTTGCTCACTAACTAATGGGGAGCTTGACGCATCATTATTTTAACAGAGCACAATGTGATAAAGCTGTAGGATTCTCTAGTAAAAAAATTACTGGTTCTGTTCTTAATAGATTAGTTCTCATAATATTTAGCCACACATAAGCAAGGTATTTGTATTTAAAATGTTATTTAGAAGAAATATTTTACTGGGTTCAACTAATTTCTATAAAATAAAGGGTATTTTTCAAACACAGTTTACCTGCACATAAAAAAAAGACGGAGACAGGGTGAAGCTATAAATTTTGCTTCACACAAAAAAATACAGAACACTAGATGTTCATAAATGTCAAGAGTAGGGTTTTTTTTTTTTTAATACCCTAATTAAAATGGAAAAGAATATGAGACCTTTGGGGGGTACAATCCTTCTAGTTCACTAAACCTAGGATTGCTTGAAGATGTGGAGGTTGTGCGTTGTTGTTCATTCTATAATGCTCTGATCAGAAGCTTCAGAATGGCTTATGAATCATTTCCCAGTCATTTATACAGCACTGAGGCAGTTCAGATAAAAGCTGCTAGGCTGCAGACAAATCTCATTCTGTATGCATTCTCACTGACTCAACTCCCAGACTACATGCTTTCCTCTATGTTTTGCATATCCTTTGTTTAAAGTTTTTAATTACCATATCCAGGTTTTCTTCTCACAACAATCCCAAAAGGCAGAGTCTATCTTAAAAAATGTTTTACTGATAGTCCTTTTCCTCTTCAGCTCTGTATATTGAGACAACAGTTCATGCATCTCCTAAACTCATCGTCTAAACTAGACTATCCACCATATACGTTGATCTATTGGAATTTCACTTAACATCCTCCAGCAGTTTCCTTATTGACTCTTGTGTATCTGTCTATGACCTTCTGTCTAAATTTTAAGGAGCAAGAGTTGCTGAATTATTGTATGTATTACTGTGAATGCTGCTACAGACATAATTTCTGGGTTTTAGAATAGTTCTGTGCTAGTTGCCAAATCCTACAACTGATCTAGAGCCAGAATACAAGAAAAACGGGGCATCAAACACCACAAAGTCTCAGCCCCTCATTCCTTTACCATATTTACTCCAACAAGAATCCGCATGTACAGTGCCTTCAATAGCAGAGACTGTAAGATAGTTCTTATTTGTTGACAAAAGACTGTGACCAGTCTTGCACTAAATTAGACTTCCTCCCAAAAAATATTTTTTTCACAATTTATCTGATTTTTTATGAAAACTTCAGCCTTTACCTATGCCTGGGAAGGAAAAATTAGTCATTTCAGTAGTTGAAAGCAATAATTACCAAGTATAGTAATAACACATTTGGTAACCTACCTCTTCATGCCACATGTTGGCAGTGGAGCCCTCCTATGCACTATGGTTCAATGGACTGGAAATCCTGGCTGTATGTTTGACCCATTACAGCTCTTTTGGGAAGTAAGCTGCCTTCTGAATTTCCTTTTAAATTGTGTGTCTGGAACCCTGCTGGACAAAAGCATTGATTAATATTTCAGCAATAATATAAAAAATTATGACAGTATAAGGTCTCACTCATGTAAAGGTGCTGATCTGGTCCTGGTGAAAATCAATAAAGTTTTGTTATTGACTTTTCAAGGAGCAGGATTGATCTCTAAAGGCAACAAATGCATTGAGTTAGATTAGTAAATCGCTGTTCCCACGACCAAGTTAAAAGGCAAATGAGTAGTTAAGTGAGGGTCTGGTAACAATATCACATCATAGGGCTTCCTCGTTATTTTCTTGTGGAATTCACACAGCAGAATTTCAAATAAAATATTCTCCCATCAGTTTATATAAAAAATATAAACCCTTCACAAATAGAAAGATTGTAAATTTGTCTCATACCAAAAGGAACCTAAAATTCAAACTTAAAGACACCTTATTTTGAAGTCTGCATTTAGACCAACTGATCTTCTCTTGACAGAGAGTTTCACACAGTTCTAGCTAAATACATTAGAAAATACAGTCTGGCAGGACTAAGTAATTTAAATATCTTTCAAAAAATTCAGACTATATCTTGATTAATGAAGCTTTTCTTGATTAATGGAGCATTGCAGAAGTCTCTATGGGAGCATGCTGTGTTAAAATGAAGATGCTTTTAATACACACTTTTAAAATTTTTCAAAGTGGATATTCATACAGGTCTGAAGTCTTGCATGATCCATTTATATGCACAGATTAGAAATGATGGCATATCCTTTTTGTAGGGCTCTCATGTGTCGGCTCCTGGTAATTACATGACACAGTCAAGCAGTTCTCAGAATGAAACACTCTACAGAAAAGATGACCTATAATGCAAGAGGTTATGTGCCACAGAAGACAGCATATAAATATTTTAAAATGTAGAATACATGAAAAAGCATCTTTACTTCTATTTGCTGTCTCATGCCAAGGGCAAAAGCACCTTCATTGGTAAAGATACCAATCATGCATTTCTTATATATACATAGATGGATATATTA